>CATKHU010000274.1:17500-25000 GCA_949752735.1 Lumbricus terrestris
TCATGAACGGCGTCCATTTACTTGTTTTAAAATCTGAACGCCGTCCAGCCACTTATTGGCGAGCACAGACTGGAAAGGTTAGGGGCGTTCAGGCACTTCTTTTGGAGAGGTAAGGGGCGTCCAAGCACCTATTTTCCCACACTTTAGGCACTGGTGAGAAGAGCTCTCTATTGGAACTGGTCTGGAGTGTTGTGAAAGCATTCAGTAACAAGTAACATACTGTTATATATGGCCTACATTGCAGGGTTCTAGGACAGTGATAGTGTCCGTACCGTTTTGTGATAGTAAACAAACGGTACGGACAAAATGGTACCAGACAAAATGGTATTAGGACAAAATGGTACGCACAAAATGGTACGGAGAAAATGGTAGCGCACAAAATGGTATTAAGTCAAAATGGTAACGGACAAAATGGCACGGACAGAATGGTACGGGCAAAATGGTAAGGATAATATGGAAGGTGGATCAAGGTATCTTCATAGATGAAATAGAAGCTGGATTAATGAAGGAGCTTGGGAAATTGAAGCCAGATTTATGAATAGAACGCAGGTTAAATGGAAGCTGGATGAAGGCTCTTTATAGTCGAAATGGAGCTGGATAGACGAAAAACGCTTTAAAATGGAATCTGGATAAAGGTATTTTACGGCTAAAATAGAGGCTGGATTGATTTGAAAACTCTTGAGAAATGGAGGCTGGATTAATGCATCAAATACTGAAATGATGACGAAAATAACGCTTGAGTAATAGAAGCTGGATTGATTTTAAAAAACGCTTGAGAAATGGAGGCTAGATAAAGGAATTTTATAGCTGAAATAGATGCTGGATTGATAAAATAACACTTGAGAATTGGAAGCTGCATGGATAAAGGCATTTTTATAGCTGAAATAGAAGCTGGAGTGATTAAAAACGTTTGAGAAATGGTAGATGAATTATCAATGGTTTCTACATTAAATAGAAGCAGGATCCATAAAAATGACGCTTGATAAAGGGAAGCTGGATCGATGGTTTTCTAGCTGAAATGGAAGCTGGATGCATAATGAAACACATGAATGAAAAACATCAAGTCGGCTTCCATTTCTCAAGCGTTATTTTCATCAATCGAGCTTCCATTTCTGCAATAATAAGATACCTTAATCCTGTAGCTTCCATTTTATCCGTACCATTTTGTTCATACAATTTTGTCCGCTGCCTTTTTGTCCTAATACGATTTTGTCCGTACCATTTTGTCCGTGTCATTTGTCCGCTACCATTTTGTCCTAATACCATTTTTCCATACCATTTTGTCCGTACCATTTAGTCCTAATACCATTTTGTCCACACCATTTTGTCCGTACCATTTTGTCCCAATGCCATTTTGTCCATAACATTGTGTCCGTACCTTTTTGTCCGCTACCATTTTGTCCGGTCACCTACTGGAGTATTAGCCTATAGGCTATATACGCATCATTCATGCACACATACAAAAGGTATATCTAGGCATATATATTATAGATCTATAGCATATATATATGTATATAATATATATACCTCTACAATATATAGATTTATATGTTATATATAGCCTATAAATATATACATTATACATGTATGCTGTAGCCTGCAAGAAGTCAATGATCGATGTTTTCTCAATTAGATTATAATTATGCCTAACTGTTCTTTCATATTCTAGCAAGTCTGCAATCTTCGTGAACAGAGAAACTTCCGCAGTGTATAAATTATATATACATAAATTATATATATATATATGTATATATATAATTATGTACAATTTATATATACTATATATATATGTATATATATGTATAAATTATATTGGTTGGTGTTTGATCTGTCAACGAAATAAATCTCTTCATTGGCTTAACCCCTTTAGCGTTCGCCCCGGGTTAACTCGTCCGGGAAAAATCGTATGACAAACGTTCACCCCGAGTTATCTCGTCCAATAGATGAAAAGGCTACCATAGGACGGTGGCCCCGATTATACTCTATATATACTATACTATACCATAAACTATATACTATACTATATACTATACTATATACTATACCATACTATATACTATACTATATACTATATACTATACTATACTATACTATACTATACTATACTATACTATACTATACTATACTATACTATACTATACTATACTATACTATACTATACTATACTATACTATACTATACTATACTATACTATACTATACTATACTATACTATACTAATATACTATACTATATACTATACTATATACTATACTATACTATACTATACTATACTATACTATACTATACTATACTATACTATACTATACTATACTATACTATACTATACTATACTATACTATACTATACTATACTATACTATACTATACTATACTACACTACACTACACTACACTATACTATACTATATACATACATATACTATATACTATACTATATACTATACTATATACTATACTATACTACACTACACTACACTACACTATACTATATACATACATATACTATATACTATACTATATACTATACTATATACTATACATATACTATACTATATATACTATATACTATACTATACTATACTATATACTATACTATATACTATATACTATACTATACTATATACTATATACTATACTATAGTATACTATAGTATACTATACTATACTATACTATACTATACTATAGTGTACTATACTATACTATACTATATACATACATATACTATATACTATACCATACTATACTATATACTATACTATAGTATATACTATATACTATATACTATACTATATACTATAGCCTACTATACTATATACTATACTATATACTATACTATATACTATACTATACTATACTATACTATACTATACTATACTATACTATACTATACTATACTATACTATACTATACTATACTATACTATACTATACTATACTATACTATACTATACTATACTATACTACACTACACTACACTACACTATACAATATACATACATATACTATATACTATACTATATACTATACTATATACTATACTATATACTATACTATACTATACTATACTATACTATACTATAGTATACTATACTATACTATACTACACTACACTACACTACACTACACTACACTACACTACACTATACTATACTATATACTATACTATATACTATACTATATACTATACTATACTATACTACACTACACTACACTACACTATACTATATACATACATATACTATATACTATACTATATACTATACTATATACTATACATATACTATACTATATATACTATATACTATACTATACTATATACTATACTATATACTATATACTATACTATATACTATACTATATACTATATACTATACTATAGTATACTATAGTATACTATACTATACTATACTATAGTGTACTATACTATACTATACTATATATACTATACTATATACTATACTATATACTATACTATATACTATACTAAATACTATACTATATACTATACTATATACTATACTATATACTATACTATATACTATACTATATACTATACTATACTCTATATATACTATACTATACACTATACACTATACTATATACTATACTATATAAAAAAAAGTTTAAAAAATTTAAGTGATCAGATAAGGGTAGGTTTTAAAAAAATTAAGAAACGCTAAAGGGGTTAAAGACAGCTAGGGAGGACATCAACGTTATTATTTTTAATTCGGCGACAAAAATTGATCGAAAGATTTATAGAGATGTTGACAGCAGAGCTAATGCAACGTGTGTGCGTGTGTGCGTGTGCGTGTGCGTGTGCGTGTGCGTGCGTGTGCGTGCGTGTGCGTGTGCGTGTGCGTGTGCGTGTGCGTGTGCGTGTGCGTGTGCGTGTGCGTGTGTGTGTGTGTGTGTGTGTGTGTGTGTGTGTGTGTGTGTGTGTGTGTTTATAAGCCTATTATGAGGAGGCACGTATACAACAGGTTCGAATGTATCAGCCCGATAGTAATTTATGCACATTAGATCATATCGCCAGGTAGATGTGCAGGCGCACACGCGCGTGTGTTGCTGATGCATTGTGTGTACGTGAAGAGCGCTATATAATTGCCGGCGCACAGTGACGTACGATGACGGCGAGCGATACATACATACATACAACTGCAGAGACCAACAGGCATTCGCATTATGCGCCCTGTCTACACGGTGGCTATATGTGGCTAGATATATAGCTGCTGTAAGTGCGGCTAATTCATGCTGTCGAAACTGTCAATGCCCGCTGTGTGTAGATGTACCACCTCTATATGCTGTGTTGTTCCAGCGGAGCGACCTGTGCATGCAAGGCCGTAGTTAGAGGGTGTTTTGGGTGCTTTAACACCCCCCCTCCGAAATGGAAAATGTGAAAAATAATAGAATGCATTTACTATAGCACATGAGGTAAAAACCATTAAATAAAACCATGAAAAAAACCCAAATGAAAAATGTAAAAAAATAGAATGGATTGGTGACATTTCCTGAAGATTTCGGCCGGATAACTAAAAAAGGGTCATCAGTTTTTTCGGACGGAAAACTGAAGAAACACCCCCCCCCAAAAAAAAAATCAAATCCTGACTCCGGCCTTGTGTGCAAGCTATAGGCTTCCCTCAGTACTTATACGCCTATGCTCTCTAAACAAGACTCGGGATTTTTCTGTTTCATTTTTTCAGAATTTCATCCGAAGTATCCATCAATCGCTGAATCCCAGCTTAGAGAAATATTGATAAAGACCCAGTCCAAAAAGGGCGGCTGTTATACGAATACGTGCTATACTAGCACTTGGCTGCCTACAGATTATTTTTTACTAAGCGCCTGTGAAAGACTGGTTCCTGAGACTTAGTTTTCTTTTGGCGCTGTAGAAATCTCGAGTTTTGCTCTGTTGAAACAGTCGTCTTTAGCCTGGATTGTGTCGAGAATTCTCCTGAATCTATAGCTATCTTGAGGACAGAACCACATTGAGGTTGGTGCTGCAGTATACCCTGATCCGCAGTTTTGAAGGGACTGCACAGGGCCGCATTAACAACTGTCTATAGTGACCATGTTCCTGTTCAGAAAAGCTGTCGACCCAGCGCCTCAGAGTCACAACAGCAAAAAACCACATGAAACGTATATAATAACCTATCATAATTATTGCTTTTGTTTTTCTGACATTTTATTGTGACGACATCTTTTTGCTCTAAAAGCACTATTATTGCGTCACTAATATTCCGTCAGTTATTATTTTATTGGATATGATGTTGCTACATCATCAATTGTTCTATGGACTTCTTCTCCGTGTCATGCAATTTTGTTGCTTCACTGACTTTGTTAATCGCAAGTTGCTGCTACGACAATAGCTCTCTATATACTATTATGACGACATCCTCTTGGACTACAATTCTATTGTTACGTCATTGGCTAAGCATATGCAGTGTTACGCATTTATAGGATAATGGCTCATTCTGTAATAATAACGACTCCTCTTTGTCCTATATTATTGTTACGTCACTATAGTTTTGACCACGAAACTGCAGGCTGACTTGCTCTATAGTCCATAGGGTCTATACGGACGATAGCGTTGACTGAATATATTGCGTTTGTGTTTGTAGAGGTGCCTTTGTAACGGCATGTGCTGTGTTATACGGCGCCATAGAAATTGTCGTCATTATTGGCTAATTGTTAGGGCAAACAATTATATTTGCTATATAAATATATATAAAACTAAAACGAGTAGTTTCCAATAATTTGTTCTGAGATTTGTTGGCCCCTTTTACGATTAGAATCAACCAATTACAATAATAAACTATTGAGACCTGTTTCTTTTACATTAGTGCCGCTTTATAGGTGTGGGGCCCTGTAATCCTGTATACTCAGCCGAACATGTTGAACATGCCTTAATCCGTGTCTGCCATGCATGGACTCGCTATGATAAATGGTTGTGTGTGGGACCGCGGTGTGTTCTCAGAAAGGGGCCCATGAGGGGAGGTGATCACAGGCTTCACAGCACCCGGTCCGCACTATATGGTCTTAAGGCGGTCCTGCATGCTTGAGGGGCGCTATTTAAATCCTTATGATGAATGAATGAATGAATGAACGAACGAACGAATGAATGAATGAATGAATGAATGAATGGTTGAGTGTATTTACAAGTGTGAGTGTGAGATCATGTGAAGCAATGACTCAACTAGACTCAATGCGATGGTATATATACAGGGTGCGCCAAAAAAAAGACCCCCCCTAGGTTTTTTGCCAATATTTTTTACAAAAGTAAGAATTTCCAAATGAAATTTTACAGGCTTATAGGCAATTCATATTTACACATTATGACCAGATTTCATCAAAATATTTCAAACGGAACAAAAGTTACGTCACTTTTAGGGAGGCCACCCACCGTTTTTTGACGATTCAAAAACGTAACGCAACAAAAAGGAGGTTTTTGCCAATATTTTGGCCTACAGTAAGAATTTCAAAATGAAACTTATACAGGATGATAGACAATTCATATTTACACATGATGACCGAAATTTCATTAAAATATTTCAAACAGAACAGAAGTTATATCACTTTTAGTGAGGACACCCGCCTTTTTTGACGTTTTTTGAATCATCCAAAAAACCGAGGGTGGTCTCACTAAAAGTGATATAACTTTTGTTCTGTTTGAAATATTTTAATGAAATTTCGGTCATCATGTGTAAATATGAATTGTCTATCATCCTGTATAAGTTTCATTTTGAAATTCTTACTTTAGGCCAAAATATTGGCAAAAACCTCCTTTTTGTTGCGTTACGTTTTTGAATCGTCAAAAAACGGTGGGTGGCCTCCCTAAAAGTGACGTAACTTTTGTTGCGTTTGAAATATTTTGATGAAATCTGGTCATAATGTGTAAATATGAATTGTCTATACTCTATAAGCCTGTAAAATTTCATTTGGAAATTCTTACTTTTGGTAAAATTATTGGCAAAAAACCTAGGGGGGTCTTTTTTTTGGGCGCACCCTGTATATAAAATATATATGTGTGTATATATATAAAATATATATGTGTATATATATATATATGTGGTAAATCTCGGTTGCCACATGGAGAGGACTCATGATTGTGGCGCATGCAACGCTAATTCGACCACCGTGTGACGAGGAGTTGAACCACGCATGGTGCAGTTGGTGGAGGAGCCATGCAGTGCTGCTGCTATTGCTGCTGCTGCTGCTGCTGCTGCTGCTGCTGCTGCTGCTGCTGCTGCTGCTGCTGCTGCTGCTGCTGACGGCAATCGATTTTCTTCACTCAACACCGCTCCTCATCGTCGTCTTAAGGCGCTGCTGCTGCAGGTGCTGCTGTTGCTGTTGCTGTTGCTGCTGTTGCTGTTGCTGCTGTTGCTGCTGCTGCTGCTGCTGCTGCTGCTGCTGCTGCTGCTGCTGACGGCAATCGATTTTCTTCACTCAACACCGCTCCTCATCGTCGTCTTAAGGCGCTGCTGCTGCAGGTGCTGCTGTTGC
>CATKHU010000274.1:30000-44227 GCA_949752735.1 Lumbricus terrestris
TTGCCATGCAGGGCATTTGCCCTGATCTGCCCTGCAGCTGAAGTGCCGCCTCCAATAAATTACAAGCTACATATATTTTTGCGGTTACACTACTATTAGACCTGATTCGTAAAAAAACCCAAAGAGTGCATAGGCTACTGTACATGTACAGTGTACCAGGACTTGAAGTGTGACAGGACGGTCATGGACGGCATCCATGCACTTGTTTTCAAATCCTAATGCCGTCCTGTCACTTATTTGGCCAGCACACACTGAAAAGGTGAGGAGCGTCCAGTCACTTTTCATACTTTTGGCCAATGCTGTCCAACCTGCGGCCAGCGGGCATCACATACTGGGATGGCTGTCCTGGACCTGGCTTTAGGCAGATAACTCATCATCATCGTCATCGTCATCATCATCGTCGTCGTCGTCATCGTCTTCGTCATCATCTCTGATATTTGATTTGGCAACTTAGGCCTATGTCAATGCTATAGGTTGAATCTGTTCTGCAGAGTCAATTTAAAATGATATTTTATGCAAATTATGCATGTGGACTCTTTAGCCACGACAGTCGTATAAGCTTGCACTTCTTTAAGTTTTTGTATTCTTCATGGTCAATATGTGCTGCTTTCAAATAAAGTTGTCTGCTTATATAATTGTACTTTAATTTGCGATTGTACTTTGTATGACAAATTCTTATGGCTCCAATAGAGATAGTTTGTCAATGCCGCCGAGTGCGAAAAAATGTTGGGTAGACCATATTTATTCACTATCAGTTTCGACGAGAACAAGAACTCAACTGCCTTTCGCCTCAGTTGGAAAGACTCAAAGCCACCAATGCATCTTTGTTGTCAACGCAAGTCGGCCAGAGAATCTGTAGAACACACTAAAGGCCACGAATCGTATATACATACGATGAGGCCCAAGAGCAAGCCAATTCATGCCAGCGCTGAGTTTTCATCCTATTTAGATGTAAGACCTACATGCGAAGAAGTACACACGCTCGCACTCGCACTTGCTAATGACAGACGAATTTTATGACCTGATAAGAAGGTATGCGTGGTATAGTAGAGGACCCGGACAATGTCGACGACCTGAGTTGAAATGTCCATGATAGGCCTCCACTGCAGTACACGGCGTGGTGTTGGTCACACGACCGGACACTTAAGTCCCGTCACTGTATCTGAAATGGTCGTCGTCCTTACATGTATGCATCCTCGCCCTCCACGTGTATAGTGTATACCCTTCTGCATGTCGTGTATCGAGCTCTCCAACTTCACAGTCGCATGAATGCCTCCTTATACGACTGTGTCTGGCAGGCTGTGCCTCCGTGTGCGTCTGTCTGTCTGTCTGTTTGGTTGGTTGGTCTTATGTTCTGCTGCATTGTGTTGTCCTTGTGGTCGTACGTGCGTGCGTGCGTGTGGACGAAGACGACGAAGGATTATTTCTTGAGCACTTGCGTTTAATGCGCTTATCGATCTTTCTTTGCAAGCCGAAGAAGTCTTCCCCTTTCCCCATCCCTCCATCTCTCCTTCCCTTCCTTTCTTCCCTCCTGAATTCCCTCCTCTCCACTCCTTCCAATCCCTCATTCCATCCAACCTCTGCATCCGTCCGTCAGTCCGTCCGTCAGTCAGTCAGTTCGTTCCACCGTTACCCACACGACCAGAAAGAGAAAAGCCACAGATTCGCTGTTCTAATCACCTCTTCCCATTCCTCCTCTTCCTCCTCCTCTTCCTCTTCCTCCTCCTCTTCCTCCTCCTCTTCCTCTTCCTCTTCTTCCTCCTCTTCCTTCTCATTGTCCTTCTCTTCCTTCACCTCTTCCTCCTCCTTCTTCTTATCCTCTTCCACCTCCTTCTTCTCCTTCTCCTTCTCCTCCTTCTCTTCCTCCTCATCCTTCTCTTCTTTCACCTCCTCCTCCACCACCACCACCACCACCACCACCACCACCACCACCACCACCACCACCACCACCACCACCACCTTCTGCTCCTTCTCCGCGTCCATCTCCATCTCCTTCTCCTCCTCCTCCTCTTCCTCCTCCTCCTCCGCCCTTCTCCTCCTCCTCCTCCTCCTCCTCCTCTTCCTCCTCCTCCTTGTCGTCCTCTTCCTTCATCTCCTCCGTCTCCTTCACACTTCTCCTCCTTCTCCGCATCCATCTCCTCCATTCTCAACCCGCTTCTTCTCCCCACCTTGCTCCCCATCTTCGTTGTCCAGCGCACTATATACTTTCCTTCGCCTATTCTATTCGGGCACCTGCGACGTACAATCGTACATGCATGTGAATGGAGGACCGTTGTCTATTGAATTTGCTCTATATATAATTATATAGGTCTGCCTTATAGTCAGGTCCCAAAAGACGGAAAACCATCGTCTCACCATGTCTTATATTTGACAATATTTAAATGCAAATTATTTCAATTATTGAAGCATCGGTGTCGGATAACATAATTTATATGCTCTTCAACTTTACACTAATTTATTAGAATACAATGTCATGTACATAGGCCTACATCGGCGGAATTTAGTTTCCTTTTTTGGAGGGGAAGGGGCTAAAAAAACTTGGCCCAGAACGCGCGGCGCCAAAAATATTTTTTTAGTTTCGGCCCCAAGAAAGTTGACGACCTTTTTAAGTCGTCAAGTTCAAATCTCATGAAAATCAATATGTATTTCGCGGCCGAAAAAGTTGATGACCTTTTTTCTTTAGTCATTAGTTTAAAGTTCTTGGGGGCTAAGCCCGAAAAAGATACCATTTACACGGTAAAAACATGACTCTGGGGCTTCTTGGGGGGGGGGGGGGGCTTAGCCCCCTAGCTCCTGATAAACTCCGCCCATTTTATACATTGTAGCTGTAATCGTAGCATTCATTTCCGATGCCCGCTGTTCGCAATCTTGGTATAGCCCGCATTTCTCCTTCTCTAATCAAATAAAATCAATTCAAATCTAATCAAATCTCTGATTTCTCGTGCTTCTCTTTCATTTATGACCTCCGCCGCATCCGACCATGCATGCTCGACTTCAGAAATGCCTACAGCATTGCACTGCCATGCATGCAGTGCCCACTCAAAGTCAAAGTGCGAAAACTGCAATACTCTTTATTCTCAACCTTGTACAGGCTACATAAAGCTGGAGGGTCTGCAAGTTATCCTACTTTATACTTTCTGACCAGAGCTGTCACCAGAAGCCCAACCGTTTTTATATCTTTACAATCCTCAAATAACTCCATTGGCCAAAATCTCAGAGTAAATCCATTTCTATGAGTTCTATAACTAAACTCCAACTCCCGCTACAATACTTCCAGCTCCAATGTACTGGCGAACACTTCACAATCCAGCCAACCCGCTTTTCCAGATCCTCCTTCTTCTCCTCCTTCTTCTCCTTCTCCTCGTCCTCGTCCTCCTTCTCCCCCTCGTCCTCCTTCTCCTCGTCCTCCTTCTCCTCCTCCTCCTCGTCCTCCTTCTCCTCCTCGTCCTCCTTCTTCTCCTCGTTCTCCTCCTCGTTCTCCTCCTCGTTCTCCTCCTCGTTCTCCTCCTCGTTCTCCTCCTCGTTCTCCTCCTCGTCCTCCTCCTCGTCCTCCTCCTCCTCCTCCTCCTCCTCGTCCTCCTTCTCCTCCTCGTCCTCCTTCTCCTCCTCGTTCTCCTCCTCGTTCTCCTCCTCGTTCTCCTCCTCGTTCTCCTCCTCGTTCTCCTCCTCGTTCTCCTCCTCGTTCTCCTCCTCGTTCTCCTCCTCGTTCTCCTCCTCGTTCTCCTCCTCGTTCTCCTCCTCGTTCTCCCTCTCGTCCTCCTTCTCCTCGTCCTCCTTCTCCTCCTTCTCCTCGTCCTCCTTCTCCTCCTCGTCCTCGTTCTCCTCCTCGTTCTCCTCCTCGTTCTCCTCCTCGTTCTCCTCCTCGTTCTCCTCCTCGTTCTCCTCCTCGTCCTCCTCCTCGTTCTCCTCCTCGTCCTCCTCCTCGTCCTCCTCCTCCTGTCTCATTGTTTCGTGAACACAAACTTTAATTCGTCTCCAGTTCTCCAACCAGCGACATCCAACACAGCACCACGTGACCACGCCCTGCAACGATTCTTATCCTCAATAAAGTCCCACTTCCTCAAGAACTCCTACACCCTCTCAACTGATCCACCGCCTCCCAAATATCGGCTATAACCACTGACATTAACACTTAGCAGCTACCTCCGATAATTACATAGATACACACATACACAATTATAGCCAGCCTAAGCCAGGAAACCAACGCAATGAACCAGCTATGGCATGCATAGTGCGGCCATATTATTTGCTATAAATTGTGCTATTCGTCAATATGCAGTATGTGTGCGTTTGTGCACGTGTGCGTTTGTGCACGTGTGCGTTTGTGTGTGTGTTTATGTGTGTGTGTGCGTGCGTGTGTACGTGCGTGCGTATGTGGCCATGCATATTGAGTGCGTGCCTGGCAGTGAGTCGAGGCAAATCAGCGTGTTAGACCTAATAGACCTACTATAATATATCCTATAAATCGTCCTCTAAATAATTGGGCCCGTCATGTCCATTCAGTTCTGATGTCCGTCCGTCCGTCCGTCCGTCCGTCCGTCCGTCCGTCCGTCCGTCCGTCCGTCCGTCCGTCCGTCCGTCCGTCCGTCCGTCCGTCCGTCCTTCCGTTCCTCACTCACTTACTCTCCCATATCTCTTCCAACCATACTCACACACGTTCTGTCTTCGTCCTTGCCATCTCTGTGTATAGCTGTCTCTCCTGTCTCTGTCTCTGTGTACCTGTCTTTCCTGGTCTCTGTCCATTTTTGTGTCTGTATCGATTCCTGCTCCCGTGTTTTGTCTCCGTCCTTCAACGAGAGACTGAAATCGCTCTCCGCTTAGATAATAATATGTTCTTCGTCCTTTTTACCTTCGTTTTGCGTCCGAATCTTTGCATTTTTTGCTCCATGGCCTATCTGTCTATCTGTCTGTCTGTCTTGCTCTCTCTTTCTCACTCTTTATCTCTATCTGTCTCTCGGACCTCTCCCTCTGTCTCTGTCTCTGTCTATCTCTCTCCCTGTCTCTCTCTGTCTCTGTCTCTGTATATCTCTGTCTCTCTCTGTCTCACTCTTTCTGTGTCTATGTCTGTCTCTACTTCTTTAGAGTGCTCGTGTCTTAACATGTGCCTTCGTCTTATGCTGCCTATTGATCTGTACGTATACGTCTGCCTCTGTATGTCTGTCTATGAGTTTCGTCAATCCATATGGAACAGAGGCGTCAACCCGACCCAGTGTTTAGGTTTGTGATGCCATTAATTAATTATGTTATAATTTAAGCAAATAAGAAAATTTGAAACTGTTTTTTTCCAAATCGTCTTATTTTATTAAATTTTCTGAAATAACACTTTTATGTAGACCTACATGTATAGCGCCTTATGAGAAATTGCTTTTCTTTCTCTTTTGCAATTGCAAAATAGACAAATTAACAGAGGCAGCTAGGTTGTCATCACTGACAATGACTTCAATTGAAAGTGAAACTGTCCGAAAACTTTCTTCGCACTATGATGGAGAAACTGTTGGAATTATTCGCGGAAAGAAAGACGAGATGGATAATGTAATGAGCTCCATTTGTCGATGTATTGATATCCACAGGTCAACATTATGGGGAAAAACAATTTATTTGCCAGGGATATTTGAACGGATCTTTGGCATTTTGGGGTTGCTGAATTTAAAAATTAAAGTGGGTTTTTCAAGTTGGTTCTAGTTCGTGAGATAATGGGCACCTACCATAAGTTAATAGTGGCATTTGTGTAGAGTGTTATAAGCAAGAATACGGTAAATGAACTGTTTATGCTATTATACTGAAGGAATTGAGATTTATGTATTTAATATGTAGGCCTACACTTCTGTACAAATTTATGACTATAGGCCTATTTCAATGCGTTTTGTCACTGAGCAAGTCTAACCATTTTAATTCTATTATTTCTTTGAAAAACTAAAAAAACTAGAGCCAATCTAGCAAAACCAATTTCATATTCGAAATCAGCACCACAAAGTTACACTAAATTCGCTCTAATAGGCCTATCTTTGGCAATAAAAACAGTGTTTTACCAGTGATATATTTGTTTTGTTGACTTAGTCTCATAGATGCTTAGGCCTATTCTTCTGCCAGTGAGAGAACTTGGTTTTGACGTTTGCGATGCATTTACCGTATAGTTATTCATAGGACCTCAAGTAAGGCTTTCTCAGAGGGCATCTATTACCGTAAAAGGCCTACTAGGCTAAGTATCGCTGATTAATATATACAAATGGTTAATCAGATTAACCATACTTAATCATAGGTCTTCTAATCCCATACTGCCATGCACGCACACACGTCGATGCTCAAGAGATGGGGGGAACCGTATAATTATACTTTCATATGGATATATTTGTTTTGTTGACTTAGTCTCATAGATGCTTAGGCCTATTCTTCTGCCAGTGAGAGAACTTGGTTTTGACGTTTGCGATGCATTTACCGTATAGTTATTCATAGGACCTCAAGTAAGGCTTTCTCAGAGGGCATCTATTACCGTAAAAGGCCTACTAGGCTAAGTATCGCTGATTAATATATACAAATGGTTAATCAGATTAACCATACTTAATCATAGGTCTTCTAATCCCATACTGCCATGCACGCACACCGCAGATAGCCTATATACCCAGTCAGCTTATCAGGTGCACGTCACTGCCTCTTACATCGTTACATGAACGACAGATTGGAAATCGGTAACTGCAATTTTTCACCTCACCTGGATCTACAGCAACGGTTCCTTCAACACTGTTACAGTAATTAATTGCATGTCGCTTCGTAATCAGAAGACCTTTCTCATTCAGCGACGCGTTGATGTAATATAGGGGCGAATACGCGTTTGCGTGTGTATTAAGGGCTAACAATGTTGTAGGCCTACAACGGTTTCATTGTGTCGACCATGGCGCACACACACACACACACATTATGACATATATAATATATGTTCAATATATAGATCTATATAATTATATTCATTATTCAATATTCAATGTAGACTATATTATTGCGTGTTGCATATTGCATAAGATTAAACCTATATCGTACTGTAAAATACATTTATAAATGAGAATTTGACATTAAGGGAAAATGTGGCATTACATATAGAAGTGGCATCATGCTCTGTACATTGCAAGTTGCTCATCCACTCCTATACGCACGATTTATAGTCCGGCTAACTGGTCTACAAACATATAGGTCCGGCTTATAGGCCTACATATAGGGAAAAGCGAATGAGGCGACCGCTTTGGGCCCACACCGTTGGTTATAATTTTCTTTTATACTCTGATGAGATTGACAACGCTTACGTCGCTTAGCAACAATACTGGCAGTCAATTTGGCGGCGTACATTGTAGGCTATAGGTGAAATAGTGATTTTAGGAAAAGCCAGCCTGCGGATAAAGCGAGTCGCAGCTACTATTGTGCATGTAGAAATTTGATTTTTCCGAGAATATATTTAGTAAATGGCATTGTTAAACTATAAGTGAGTCGTGATCAAATAATGGTAACAATAGTTTCTATTGTGTGGCTCTGATAATGGATTGGATAGCGACAAATGGATATGGATTATCTAAAAGAAGGGGCTGCATGGAGACGGAGGAATGGCGACACGTCGGACATTCTGACCGCGTCTACATGCATGCATGATGCAATTACCTCAACATAACCCTATACGCTTCGGCATGCATCCCAAGATGCCTTCGGACGTCTAGAAATGAACATTTAAACGCAGAAAACCAATTGCAAATCCACACTCTGGTGTATAACTCACATACGTCTTCATTACAATCAACTGTTCATATACGAGTACAGCACTCTACATGTAGCCTACATTGTAAATGTACAGTGCATGTATTATGATGTATAGATCTATAAATCTAATGGTCTGGGACCTTAACTTGCAACACAAATGGACGAAATCAACGAACTCTCAGTTGTGTCAACTGTGGCATTGATAATTGCTGTGCACCACTATTATAATAGGGCCTATATATATCAGGAGAAGATTTGTCTGTGCAGATTGCAAATGTGTTAGGCCGACTCCTGCATGGTCTGGTAGTTGTGGACCAGAAAGTCAGTGCCTCTGGCCTGGAGACCGTTTGGTACAAAATTGGATCCGATCTTGATCTGACTTTCCATCTAGAATTCTGGATTGCGATTTTGGTTTTATTCCAAAGCGAAATCGATTGCTGTTTTGGGAATTATGATAAAAAAAGGAGCCAGAGAAGTAATTTTGACAGGACTGCACAAGGACATGATCCAGTCCATCGCGCAGACTGTGCTACTGGACAAGTGCTTTAGGTGACAGGTGATGATGGAGGTGTACTTTATTAATTTATAAATGAATTCAGGTGCATTGGTAGCCAGACAGTACCAAGTGGATCCTGCAAAGAATCTTCAGCGCGAAATGCAATCACCAAAATATCGTTCTAGCTATCACCGATATGCTATCACTCACCATACTATCACCAAAAATGCTATGGTGATACTATATCCCAGAAATTCTATAACCATGCTGACACCAAAATGCTATCACCATGCTATCACTGAAATAATATCAGCCATAGAGGAGGGCAACTCAGGGCATGGACAAGAGCAATCGCCTTTCCACTGAGGGTCTGATTAATTAACAAACGGCGTCTCCATAAATTATTGGTGTGTTGCCGATGGTCCTTCACAGGTGAGACGTGAGTTTCTGGCTATAGTTGCATGGACTCCGGAAGACGAATTCCGTTGAAGTGATCCGTAATGAAGAAGTCGACGAAGAACCAAAGAAAAAAATGCGTTCGAATGAAGATCGCTTGAAAATGAATCGTCTCAAAAATCAGAAACTGAACTTTGACCTTTAGTCGGAATAAGCGCTTCAGTGGCGGCGCCAGGATTTTAGTTGGGGGCTGAATCTGTGGGAGGAAATTTTCCATTTTCAGTCGCCAAAATTTCTGACGACCTTTTTTAGTCATTTGGCTTTTTCATCCGCCTACATTTCTGACAAATTTCGTGCATGCGTTTACGTTTAAGTTTTTTAGGGGGGGGGGCTAATCACGCAAATATTTCATTTTTACATGAAAAAAGGATGGCCCTTTTAGGGGGGCTAAGCCCCCTTATCCCCTAGCGCCGCTACTGTTGCGCTTAGCTTTAATTAGCGATTAATATTTCGAGATTACGATTAGGCCTACATCATGCAGCATTGAGGATTACGATTACATCATGCAGCATATGGATGATTACGATTACATCATGCAGCATTAAGTATTACGATTACATCATGCATGCAGCATATGGAGGATTACGATTACATCATGCAGTATTGATGATTACGATTACATCATGCAGCATATGGAGGAGGGCACAGGATAGAACAGCCTGAGTTTCAGTGTTGACACGGCCACGATCAACTGAGTTTTCCCCCAACATGCACGCATATAGGCAATTACAATGCTGGTAATTAACAGCTGCATGCATGATCGAGAATTATCCATGCCATGGTCCGTGTTTAGCCACCAATTCTGCTTCACTTGACTGGATCTGCTGCCACAGCAGCCGCCGATGGATTTCTGCTAAATCGGGATTTCGTTTTTGTCCGAGGAATTCACGGTAGCCGCCTCCGTCCGCCCGGCCTTCACAGCCCACCAGGCGGCGCCGTACGTACCACCCCCTTTCGCCTTCCCCCCTTTCCCTTCCCTCCCATCAGTCGGTCGGTCGCTGAACGCACGAGTAGCGGGCGGCTTGCTGCACTGACCTCGGCGCCGCCGCCGCGTATTCCGGGTGTAATCATTCGCCGACGGGAATCGTATTGCGCTATATAATAAGACGATTCCTCCTTTGGTCCATCCCCCCGCCTATCCCTCCGCCCATCCATACCACCCCCTCCGCATTGACGATTACCGCCGGCGGAGCAGAAAACGTGGACGGTTTTCCTAAGTAGGAGACGGGGACGGAGCACGCGGCGGCGACGGCGAAGGCATCGGCGGCGAAGGCATCGGCGGCGAAGGCATCGGTGGCGTCTAAAAGCGTGCCATGTACCTCTGCGGCGAGGCGTCAATGTGTGATCTATGGATCGAGACTGATTCGAGAAAGACAGGTTATAAAATGGAAAGTGGGCAAACTGACGGACTGCTCGTCTACACCACCAACCCGTCTTCCGCACGGAGCACACGCGGTGTTTTAGACCATGCAGTTCAGACTCGCGATAACAGTACTTCAGTTGAATACTAATTTGCAGTTATTTATAATCATCGTGAGATGAATGCGCATTCGTCGTTTATACGTGATTACACGATGTCATAGTTTGGGAATAATACTCAGCAGCAGCAGCAGTGGCAGCAGCAACAGCAGCAGCAGCAGCAGCAACTGGCCCGCACTGTGAGTCAGGCGGCTCTGCAGGCCATTGCGGCATTGCCACCGTGCTTATTCGCCCGACGGGAACGTTGAAATGATGTTCAATGGAAAATAATACGTGTCCTGCTGGAGAGAGAGAGAGAGCGCGCGTGCAGGGTCAGTGTACGCTGTACACAGTTCACCACCGACGATAGACGATAGCGGTACATAGACGGGAGTCGTTAGCAGCAGAGACACCCGGAGGGAGGAGTCGTTTTCTTAGTTTTTTCTTCTGCATTATTGCTGCATTTGATTCTGTTACTATGGAAACGAGTCGTAGTTCCACTTCGCAGAAAGGTTAGTTCAGTATCATTATATATATTGGCCTAGTGCGCATTATATATTTATTTATAACTAATATTCGTTATAGGTATAATGTGTGCAATATATATATATATAATTTATATATATATAAAATAGACTTAAGGGTACTCGACGATATTCGGTCAATACAGCGTAGAAGTGTTGCATTGCAGAAAATCGATGCCACTCCTGAGTATACATGTACATAGTTATTGTAAAAGGCGCTTCAGAAGAGATGATTTACAGACGCTGTACTACGCCTATGCATGCGTGGTCTGTTACAGGTACAAGTTGAGTATACATGGAATGTTGGCCTATAATTTGAGATTGTTTCCATAATAGCATCTTCCATGCGTGTGTTGAATGATGTAGAGTTGTAGACCGTTCTTTGGTAATTGGTATGCATAGGCCTACCGTTGTTGGCCGTTTGGCCTCACGAAAAATAATCAATGGTATATGAATATCTTTTTGCATGATTTGTCATGATAAGCTATAATATTAAAAATTGCAATTGTTAAGTTCTCGTCTCAGAATTCTATCGTCATAATTAGCTACGTAGAGAGATAATTTCGAGCATCCTATAATAGTCCCGCTGCAGTGTAATTTCTAAGCTTCTCCAGATTGGTAAAACTAGTAATCAATTTCCATTTCAATGTTCGGTCTTCTATAGTACATGCATATATGCGAAAACCGATATTTCTCTTTCCATTCAGAAATTTCCCTTTCAGTCATTACAAGTGCAACCATGGCTTGTCTTCTGTCTTTTGTCTTCTGTCTTTTGTCTTCTAGATTTTGCTGACTCCATCGATGGGCTTTGAAATTGGTTTGACTATAAATTCGTTTATGTGGCGCAAAAAGTCAACTGCCCACCTTTTCTTATACTGACTTTCTACTTTAACTCTTCTCTCTCATCGAAGTAGATTAAACGCCCATTTTCTCTATCAGCTCATATATAGGCCTAAATACCCTCCCAAAGGTCGACTCGTACTTTCTTTCGATCAATGGCGCTGCAAAAATAGGCGCTATATGATATGATGTGAGCCCTGCATGGCTGCCATGCTGTCGATCGACATCAGTAAATAACTTGTAATCATCCGTTCATGCTGACAGGGGCGGATCCAAGGGGGACCAATCCGGCCATGGCCCCCATTTAGAAATTTCTTTATTTTTGACTGGCTATTCTGGTTCGGAAAGCTGACGTGGACCCCTCCCATGAGTAATTCCGTAGGTCCCCACACCCACGAAGTCCGCACACAAGGCCCGTACGATTAAAAAAGGTCATCAACTTTTTGGGAAATAGACCCAAACGACTAAAAAAAGGTCATCAACATTTGTCCCTGCCTCAAGACCGAAATTTTGCCCCGTTACCCCCCTCGAAAATTCCTCTATCCGCCCTTGCATGCTGACTTGTAATCATACTGCGACGTTTCAACTTGACTTAATAATAAACTTGAAAAAATCAATCAATCAACCAACCAATCGACCAGTCAATCAACCAGTCAGTCAGTCAGTCAGTGAATCAATCGTTTATTGTTGCCACCGTTATCTTAACAATTCTTAAGTTGCAACTCACATTATATGTATACAAATAGGAGAGGGCCAGAAGGAAATGCAAAATGAAAGTAGATGCCATGAAGGGATAATATATATTGATCCGGATAAGTGGAAACACCTGTTACCTACACACCTGCAGTTCATGGCCGAGAAATACATTTACTTAGTATGACAATAGATAATATTATGTTTACTTAGGCTATGACAATAGATGAGATTTAGATTCCTTTTTGCAAAAGCTTACCTAGTCTTAAATTAGAAAAAATTAAAGTGAATGAACGGAAGAGGCAGAGTTAAACACAAATATAGACATTTGAATTCGCATAGGCGCTTTGCCTGTACTGCATGCCATCTTGTGACATGCTACACGTAGGCCTAGCTAGGTGGCTAACAATATAGCTACAGACAGACCTCAGATACACTACCACCATCACACTGTGTTGACTTTACATGTGTTCATTGTGTGTGTTGGGTTCTCATTGAAGAGGTGCCTTTCATGGTTTGGCTGTCCTCCGTGTACCTTCATTAGGGTATAGGCCTACCCTCTGACACGTTCTATCACAATCTTAGGCCTAAAGCTGTCCTCTTTTAGCCGAGGTTGTGTCGGGAGCGCTCCTGGGTAGGTCTAACCTTGAAGGAACGCTATATAAATAATTGTATTGAACAAATGTAATGAATAAGTATTTATTTAAAAGTTACACTTTATTGTACATAATTATATAGGCTACTCGGCATATTTCCTAAGTTCTGCCGTTTCTTGAGAGTTCGAAATGTTTCGTATGCGGATTTTGAACCCATCTGCAAAGTCCTTTCTTCGCGACGGTTGGTCATTTTGTATTGCATTGTATTGTATTGTATCTGACCGCTTATAAAACGCTTCTCGCAGCGATAGCCATTCAGAAGCGTTCATTGTTGTCGTAACGGTTTGACTTGAACTTGTTGCGTGCTGCCCTCTTGGTGCACCGTCAGCTGCTTGATTCCGTTCGCATCAGGTCATGGTGCCACGACATTTGTGTAAACAATTATTACTGTCATTAGTCATTATGCTTTCTGACGTTCATTATTAAATGTCTCGTTAAATTTCTAGGCCACTGTACATAAAGTTCACTCAAGTCAACCTACAGTAGCGGCGCTAGGGGGCTTGATCCCACCTACAAGAGGCTCAGCCCCCCCTAAAAAAAGACCATCCGAATTTTTTACATTGAAATATCCACGATTTTCGGGTGACGACTAAAAAAAAAGGTCGTCAGAAATTTTGGCGGCGAAAATGGGAAATTTTCGTCGCGAGGCTTCAGACCCCCGAAACTGAAATCCTGGCGCCGCCACTGTATGTGATTATAATATTATTTACTATTTTAATAAGTGACATATAATTTTATATATATATATATATATATATATATATATATACGTCGCCTACGGTCATATATAAAGCTGCCAATCTTCGCCATGTAGTCAACCAGCAGCTGGTTAACCACATGCCCAGAGACCACCACGTGGAGGTGTTGGCAAAGGTCTCCGTAGTCCGTTCATCTCAGGGCTCACGAGGCAGTGGAATTTCATCCCCAATATGGTTGTATACATAGCCTACCCACGGAAAATCCAATTTTAGAAATATTCTTAATTGAGTAGACCTAGGTTACTTTTACTTGGATGGGAATGCAAGACAAGCAGAAGAAATGAGAGCGCACGAAAATCAAGGCCCAGGTATTATAAGAGTGAAATGGAATAAGGGTATTATTATGAGAGCGGACAAGAGCGCTGTTGACAGAGCGAGACAGAGACAAAGAAATTTAAGACTGAGAACAAAAGACCGGAAATTATCAATCTATTAAGAGCATTGGGTGAATGTATGGACAGAGAGAGAGAGAGAGAGAGAGAGAGAGAGAGAGAGAGAGAGAGAGAGAGAGAGAGAGAGAGAGAGAGAGAGAGAGAGAGAGAGAGAGAGAGAGAGAGAGAGAGAGAGAGAGAGAGAGAGAGAGAGAGAGAGAGAGAGAGAGAGAGA
>CATKHU010000275.1:0-42664 GCA_949752735.1 Lumbricus terrestris
GTTACAATTAAGTTTACAACATCGGTATTTTACCAGTTAGGCCTACTCTAGGCTACATCATTCTAGAAAATCGCTATTATACATCTGCGTAACAACTTTTCCGATGTTCTTGCTCCAGTTTTCCTGACTTACTTGACTTATGGCCCTGGCGAAGCTTTCGCCCGCATCAGCCGCTCCTTTATGGATAGCCTCCAGTCGTCCCTGTCCTGTGCTCTCCGCGTCGCCTCTCCCACGGTTAGTCCCATCCTCAGGCAGTCCTCTTCTGCCAAATCCATCCATCGCTTCCTGGGTCTGCCTCTTCTCCTCTTTCCATGCACATATTCCTGCAATGCCACCTTTGGATATCTTCCACTTTGCATTCTGATGACATGTCCGAAGTATCGCATTCTTCTGATCTGAATCCTGTCCACAATGTCTCGTTGTATCTTCAGTCTGCTGTGTATTTCCGTGTTTCGTATCCTTTCCCTCCTTGTGACCCCTTCTATCCTTCGCAGGCACGTCATTTCGAATACCCTCAACCGTCTTTTCTGTGTCTCCTTCAGCGTCCACGTCTCTGAGTTGTATAACAGTACGCTCAGCACCAAGGTCTCGTATATTCGCACCTTGGTGGTCTTACTGATTTCCTTTGATCTCCAGATCCTATGCAATCTCTGCAATATTCCTCTAGCTAGCCCAATTCTTCTTTCAACGTCCTTTTCTGATCCCCCGTGCGCATCGATAAGACCTCCCAGATACACGAAACTCTCCTTTTGCTCCAGTATCTGACCATCCACATTCAATCCAAGCCGTGTCTCTTCTCTACCAATGTATTGACATTCCGTTTTTTGCACATTGATGCACATACCCATTCTTTTGCTTACCTGCACAACTCTTGTTAGCGAATCCTGTAAACCCTCCTCCTTCTCCCCCAGTAGCGCAATGTCATCTGCAAATCTCAGATCTCTAATCAGTTCTCCTCCTATCACCGCTCCCTCCTCTGTCCCCTCCAATGCCATGGCCATTATCAGCTCCAAGAAGATGTTGAACAAAAGTGGAGACAGAACACATCCCTGCAGTACCCCTACGATAGTCCTGAACCATTCTGGCAGGTCCCCGTCTACTCTCACGGCGCTAAAAGTATCTCTGTACGCGCTTTCCAACAGTCTCACTATCTTCTCCGGGTATCCGTAATGTCTCATTACTCTCCACAACCCCTTCCGCCACACGCTGTCAAAAGCCTTCCTGAAATCTATGTAGCACACATAAAGATCTTTTCCAAATTCGTCGTACTTTTCCGCTATCTGTCTTAAGGTGAATATCTGGTCGATTGTGCTTCTGTTCACCCTGAACCCCGCTTGCGCCTCTGATAGAATCTCCTCTGTTCTCTTCCTTATTCTTTGCAGTATGATTGTTGAAAAGATTTTGCCACAGTGACATAGAAGACTAATCCCTCTGTAATTTGAACAGTCTAACCTGTCCTTTTTCTTGTGTATTGGAATTATGATGGATCGTTTCCAGTCTGATGGCCACTGTTCACTTTCCCACACCATCTTGCATAATCTGTGTATGATTTTTAATCCCATTCCTTCTGTTCCCGCCTGCAGTTCCTCCGCTGTGATATTATCCAGACCCGGCGCCTTCCGTAGCTTCATTCTTTCAATAGCGGCCTCTACCTCATCCTCTCCCAAAGATGGAATGCTTTCCATGTTGTCCACCACCGCGATGTTTTCTAGATATTCGTCATCCGTTCTGTTTGCGTCGTTGTACAGTTTATCAAAGTAATCTTTCCATCTCCTCTTTACGTCCTCTGGATCCGATAGTACTCTACCATTTTATCTTTCACTGCCTTCACCCTGGGGGCATGCTCCCGTGTGATTTTCCGTATGCCCTCATACACTGCTCTTGTTTTGTTTCCAGCTCTGCTCTCTTCAACATTGCTGCATATTCCTTGTATGAATCTTTCTTTGTCTTCTCTCCCACTTTTCCTTACCATACGGCACAAGTAGTTGTGATGCTTCGCCATTGCATGACTCTCTTTCCTTCTGCTTTTGTACAGTTTTCCAGTTTCAAAGATATACCACCATGGCCTCCATCAGTAGGCTAGAGCTATGAGTGGGCGCCGTTGATGGCTGCCATATTTGTCCTGTATTTGTTTTTTATGTATTGTGTTTTTGTATGCTTGTAAATCAGAGTGCGTTTGCAGCTGATACATTAAAGAATATACTTACTTACTTACTTACTTATAATAGGCCTACTGTAATCATCGACAGTTTTCGTTGCAAATTCAACTTCGTTGTGCCACAGCATAGTATACAATAAGTTCACTGTATTCGTCCTAAGATATTTACCCCTATATTTAAATATCTATTGCCTTGTTTAAAAAGGTTTCTTATACCGAAATAAAAATAGACAGAGCTACAACGTCCATGAAAAGCGACGACGAGGCATTCTATATACTTATCTGCGGAGTCTACATTGTCTATAATAGTTCTTACCCATGACGTCATAATGCACTCCCTTCTTCAATGTATACAATGACGTATGCAATGATATCAACATATATAATACATGACGTCAAGTTAGATTTCTGTTGATTAAAGTGTAGTGTAGGCTATTCATGGGCAAAATGTGGCTAGCCTTATTAACATTTGTCTTACATTACTTTTCATGTATAATAGTCCTATTACCATTTTTATTACTGCATCTATATAAATAAAGAGAAGAGTATGTCTGTCTGTCTGTCTGTCTGTCTGCCTGTCTGTCTGTCTGTCTGTCTGACCGGGATGTATTTCCACAGTTTTTGAGCTTTTCACTCCAAACCTTCACTACTGTGTAGGTCTCGGCATGAGACACCCCAACGAGTGGTTGGCGATTCTCTACCACCATGGCCCCCATGTGAGGGGCGAAACCCCCAATTTTTTCACCTTTTTTTAGCAATTCCTCTGAAACTTTGTACCTAGACAGAGAGCCATCAGAACCACCTGGTGGAGTGGTTGGCGAATCTCTACCCCCATGGGGGCCACGTTGGGGGTTGCGAAAAACCCTAATTTTCGCTATAAATTTCCATTCCCTTGCCATAGTTTCACAGTTAGACAGATTTTTACGCGGGCCACCTCGCCTCTACTCAGCCCCCACCTCGGCCCGCAGGGGCAGGGCGGGCATGGGTGGGGTGGAGGGGGCGTGGGGGCGGTGGGGGAGACAATTTTCCCGAAAACCGAAATTTCGTACAATGGCCCTCCCTTTCTCCGATGCGATCTCCTCCATTTTAACGATTCCAAACATGTAGTAGAGCTGCCCGGCTTCCTTTGCTTTGCATGAAGCTCATAATTATCACGTGATAACGAAATTTCCAACCTCTCATGTGACCGCTGCAAAATTCTTAAGCAGGCATGACGTCATAATCCTGCCGCAGGATGTGACATAATAAAGGTACTCTCTTGAAATGTGACACGTGTGTACAGAAATGATTGCTTAACATTTTGGTATAAATTAATATTTGATAACTCTGAAATTAGATCTTTGCCAGGTTATCAAAGTTTGGGAACGTTTTTTATGCGCCACCCGGTATATATATAGGACTGTATGCATGCAAGTATAAAAGCATCAAAGCAGATACGCAGGCAGGGGTAGGCAGGCAGGCAGGCAGGCAGGCAGGCAGGCAGGCAGGCAGGCAGACTGACCTACAGAAAACGAACAGCGAAGAAACACATACACGCAGACAGAGGCAGAGACAGGCGAAGATTTAGATGGAGAAGAGTGGCAGATGGAAAGATGGGTGGAAAGAATGGTGGAGTGAGAGACGACAGTCAGAGAGATACAGAGACTGACAGAGGGAGAGACAATAGGAGAGAAGAACAGGAGGGAAGGTTGGAATGAGAAGGGAACGAAGGGAACGTTTAGACAGAGAGAGAGAGAAACAGAGACAGAGACAGACAAAGAGAGCAAGAGATAGAGTAAGAGAGAGAGAGAGAGAGAGAGAGAGAGAGAGAGAGAGAGAGAGAGAGAGAGAGAGAGAGAGAGAGAAGGCAGAGACAGAGACAGACAGAGGCAGACAGAGACATAGAGAGAGCAAGAGAGAGAGAGAGAGAAAGACAGAGACATAGACAGACAGAGACAGAGACAGACAAATAGAGCAAGAGAGAGAGTAAGAGAGAGAGAGAGAGAAGGCAGAGACAGAGACAGAGACAGACAGAGACAGACAGGGACAGACAGAGACATAGAGAGAGCAAGAGACAGAGAAAAAGGACAGAGACGGAGACAAAAAGACAGGCAAACAGATAGACAGACGACAGACAGACAGAAACAAAGAGACAGATGCCAACAGCAAAACTAAGACAGTGTGATATATCAAGTGCAAAGGAAACAGAAATGATTTCGGTCACGAGGCAAATTCGTCCAGCGGGATTACCACGGAATCAGTGGACCATGGTAGATTACAAATCTGACATCTTGAGTACAATGTCATACGAAGCTATATAGAGACAGTATCTTGGTCTCGAGAGAGATTTCGGCTTGAAACCCGTGTGAGAATTTCCGGGGTTGTTGGGGGTTTCAACCCCCAGTCTTTCTTAGGGCCACATAGTAATGTTTTTCACACCCCTATTCCAAGTTTATCATAGTCCAACCCTCAGTTAGCTTTTCAGAATTCTCGCACTACTTGAAACCTATTGGCTCGGTCTCTGACTTGCATGGGCGGAGACTTAGGGGTCAGGGGGACGGTCCCCCTCAATGGATGTGGTGGGGGGCGGCCAATGCATTTGTCCCCCACCCCTCCCCCAATCTATAATCGCTAAGTGTTAGGTCATCATGTACACACTTACACACTTCACGAAACGCACGGTGAACAACAAACGACGAGACGAGATGATGACTAAAAAAGGTAATCAACTTCTTTGGCAGCGAATTTATATGATTTTCCTTCGACTTTCGGGCGGATAACTAAAAAAAGTAGAAAAAAAGGTCGTCAGAAATTTTTGCCGGTGACACGAAACGGAGTATCCCCCCTGAAAGCTATCCGGGGGGATGAATTAATCTATCCCCCCGGATGGAATTAACCGGTCTATACTATCCGGAGGGATAAACCATTCTATCCCCTTTTTTGAAAAATGCGCATAATAAAAAAAACTTATGCTGTAATCAAAATTTAAAGTGACTCTGATTGTTTTAAGTGTCCTAAGCAATGCTCGGATAAAGGCAACTCGAATTTATTTAGTGACTCTGAGTGCTTTTAAGTGTTTTAAATGTTTTAAGTGCTCTAAAAACAGGGCAAAACAAATTATCTAGTACGAATAAGCATACCTGTTAGTGTCATTGTTGAAAACAAAGCAGATGAAAATCAATTTGGAAAGAAAAATACACACGGAAGCGGTTTTTTCGACTTTTTTTAATTTGGGGGGATACAATTAATACGGGGGATACTCTATTTCGTGACACCGGCATTAAATGAGAAATGTTCGTCGGCGTTTCAGCCGTTCGTTCGCCCATGCAGAATCTTCGGCCGCCTGTTCGTCTCCCGCAAGTCTCCGCCCATGCATGCTGCCTTGATCTCACGGTCATTTCTTGACGTTTTGAAAATTATTGTCGTGAAAGGAAAGTCTTGTTCTCCTGCAGAGGCGATCTCTGTTGATCTCGCGTAAGCTGTCTTGAGCTCTGACATTCCGGCGCTATAAAATTGTTCTGTGTCGATGTCACGATGTGATAACTAGAATGGAGGACGTAGGCTAAGCACCCGGGAAATTTGCAAGATCGGTCTTTCTTGTTTTCCATAGCTTAACAGATATTGAAACTTTACATCCGATATTTCATTTCCCCATTTTGTCGTCACTGATACACTTAAATTGATCGAAATATTAATTGTTTAAAAAAAACCACAACGATGAATAATATTTGGTTTCTTTTATTCCGCTGAGAGTCATGTATTTTAACGGTGTCGTTATCGAAATTCGCTGTCCAATTGCAATGTCAGGTCATGCTCTCTTATGAGTTGCTTATCGGAGGTGGGTGTGCCGCGTGCGGCCGTGTCGAGGGTAATGCAGTATATGGCCTTATAATACATGTATATACAGTAGGAGTATTTTCCCCAGAGATGTCAAGTGTGGTGCTTATTAGGCCTACTGTAGTTCCTATTTTGATTTTTAAAATGCGATATTATTTACCCAGTTATATTTTGTCTCTTGTGTCCACCAGAGTCTGCCCGAGAGTTGTTCCCATCCATGTTCCGATGTTGACAAGCCAGCCCATCCTCGGCCTCCCTCGTGTTCTTGCTCCCGGTACATTTCCCTGTATGATCTCTTTCTCCAGGCATTCTCCGCTTTTTCTCATGAGATGTCCAAAGTATCTGAGTTTCCTTCTTTTAATAGAATCAAGAAGACTTCTTTCCATTCCCATTGTCTCCAACACCCATTTGTTCGTTTTTCTTTCCATCCATGACACTCTCAAGAATTTTCTTAGGTCTTTCATCTCAAAAGCCTCTATTCTTTCCTCCTCTCTCTTCTTGATCGTCCAGCTCAGTCATTATACCAAGTCTTAAATTGAGGCAATATAATGTAACGCTATTTTGCTATAATTTTATTGGTCTTTCAGATGCTAAGAAGTTGAAAGAAGAAAGTTATAGGTCCTATAATTAGGCCTATGTGCATTATTCGGTAACAGTGACCGATATTGTGTTATATTAAATTATTAATAATTGTATCTGATTATTGCATGATAGACTAATGAAAGCTTCATCGTTATCGCCGCTTTTTCTAATACACTCATTTGTGCCCAATTATATATAGGTCTATACCTGGAATCCGTCCGTTCGTCCATTCGTTCTTCGTCTCTATGTCTCTCTGACAGTCTGCCTGTATGTATGTCTGTAGTCCATCTTCGCTCCATTCTCATGAATTTCCATAATCCGTTGTCCATTGTATAATTATCGACCGGATTCTTTGGCCATGCATTCATTCATTCATTCATTCATTCATTTCAGACATTTATATAGCGCTTCTTCAAGAGTATCTACTCAGAAGCGCTCCTGACCCAACCACCGCTAAAGAGAACAGTCTTAAGAGCAGAGTATACGTAGAACGTAGTAATACATACATACATACATACATACATACATACATACATACATACATACATACATACATACATACATACAGACATACATACATACATACATACATACATACATACACACACACATACATACATACATACATACATACATACATACATACATACATACATACATACATACATACATACATACATACATACATACATACATACATACATACATACATACATACATGCATACATGTACATACAGGTCAAAGCAACCAGACTGACCGAATTCACTCCATATACTGTATACACGTCCGTCCGTTCGTCCATTCGTTCTTCGTCTCTATGTCTCTCTGTCTGACAGTCTGTCTGACCGTCTGTCTATCTGCCTCCCTGTATGTCTGTCTGCCTAGCCGTCTGTCTGTCTGACCGTCTGTCTGCCTTCCTGTCTGTCTGCCGGTCTAGCTATTTATCTCTCTGTCTGCCTGCCTGCCTGCCTGCCTGCCTGTCTGTCTGTATGTCTTTCTGTGTGTCTGTCTCTGTTTGTACGTCTGCTCCTGTAGTCCATCTTCGCTCAATTCTCATGGATTTCCATAATCCGTTGTCCATTGTATTATCGACCAACGACTTCTGTCTTTTTAAATATACATCGAAGCACATTTATATATACATATATACATGTAGGCCTATATATGACGCCGTCATTTGTATACATGTATACACACACATAAGTGATATGTATATTTAATATGTATGTATAATTGTATATATATATATATATATATATATATATATATTGGTCTATATGCCTATAGATACACATTATGAATATGGGTTTAAATGCATGGCTATATATGAATGTAGATGCACATATTGAGTGCTCCACACAGAAATGGAGGACGATTATTCAGACGATTATTCATACGGTACTCGAATCTATTATCACTGAGTGCTTGCAAGTGCTGGCAATGACTGCCTGTGGTTTTTTGTCTGTGTGTGTATGTATGTATGTATGTAGCCTATGTATGTATGTATGTATGTATGTATCTATGTATGTATGTATGCATGTATGGATGCATGCATGCATGCATGTGTGTGTGTGCGTGTGCGTGTGCGTGTGTGCGTGCATGCATGCATGCATGCATGCATGTATGTATGTAAGCATGTATGTATGTAAGCATGTATGTATGTAAGCATGTAAGCATCTTCTACCAAAAACGTACCTCGGGGACAGTATCATTCAGACTACTGAGCGGCCTCTTCTCATTTTGCACAAAGCCAAACCTTTGACAAAAGTTCCAACTCAGGTGACTGAGCATATTATTTTGGAGCTGCAGACCGGCAAGGCTTAAAGAAGCCAATAAGTTGCACATCGGCTGAAAACCCCTCCGTAACAGTAGCCTAAATGGATGACTAGAGCAATTTATTGCTTGCAGATGTTGCTATTTCAAGACGAGTACCTCTAGGCTACAGCAGCGATTGGAGTCGTCACGCCGATTATCTTAATCTTATCACAAACATGTCTGGGAACATCTGAAAAATAATTATTGGTCTGTTTGGGATATGCATCCGTTTTCAGTCGAAAAAATTTCTGACGACCTTTTTTTAGTCATTTGGTCGAAATCTTGGAAAATGAAATGGGTCCTTTTTCGTATCCGGCAAACTGTCTGCCAAACCTCGTGCGTACCTTAACGCTTCTTTTTGCGGGGTAGCTAAAAGGGGTAAACCGTGCAAAGTTTTAATTTTTACATTGGAAAAAATGGATCGACTTTTGGGGGCTTAGCCCCCTAGCCCACCCTCTAGCGCTGCTACTGCACAGACAGTGGCGGCGCTAGGATTTTCGTTTTTGGGGGGCTGGATTTTCGGGGAACAAATTTCCGTTTTCAGTCGCCAAAATTTCTGAATCTCGTGCGTACCTTTGCGATTCATTTCTTGGGGGGGGATAAAGGGGGTAGGCTAAATCGTTCAAATATTTCATTTTTACATGGAAAAAATGGATGCCCTTTTTTAGATTAGCCCTAGCCCCTCCCCCTAGCGCCGCCGCTGTGCACAGAAGGTCGTTGCTGGTGCCGCAGTGACACCCTTTGGTCGCAGTCATTAGTATTTATCAAAGCTGTTGTTAGACTTGGGTTTCTTTCACAACGACGTGTCATAGGAAGAGAAGAAGTTGACCATAGCAGTTCTAACGGACAAAGATGGTTCTGGGCTCCCCAAACGCATACCACAGCTCTTCTCCCAACTATTCACAGACAGACTAGGCCGACATTATTTCGTGGCAATTCAAATCGTGGCCTGTTCTGCTTCTTGAAATTATTGCTAAATGCACTTCTGGAACACGATCAAAGTGACCGGATAAATCATGAAGATGACTGTATGAAGAGCTCGACAAGCTGCATATCCATAAAGATTATCAGTGATCTAGCTGAGCTTGGCGTTGCCCTTATTCCGCACTAGCTGGGGTAACCGGCATTGCCCGGGAAATTTAGGATTCGACCTGCTCCGGCCACAGCCCATCACACCACACCCACCACACCTCACCACACTCAGACCTCCACCGGTACGCCACCTGAGAAATTTGGGTTTTCGGAAAAATTTCCTCGTCCTGCTCCCCCGACTTCCACCCCAACCTCCACCCCCAGCCCTCCCACCCCTCCACCTCCCACTCCCACCCTACCCCACCCCACTGCATTAACCCCCTCCCACCTAAACCCCCCACCAAAACAGTGTAGTCATCAGTAAGCAGGCCTACGATAATATCATTGTATTGCATGGAATTGAATTGATTTCTGGTTTGAAGATGCATGGTTAATTACAGCAATTATGCTTACTGTTCAAGAGTTCCCATGATAAACTTTGATGGTGTTGTGCAAGTCCTAAATATCAATATTTTCTCATACAACTTTTTGTGTGATGTATGCATGTATGATGTATGTATATATATTTATATGTATTTATGTATATATGTTTGTATGTTTGTATGAATGTATGCATGTATGTATGTAAGCATGTATTTATGTATGTGCATGTCTAAAGGCCCTTCAGCTCACCAGATAATGGGCGACGCTGACTGCATGGTTGAGGTGCATGGTATATAATCTTCTCTGCTTTTGCTGTTTCGTGTGTTCTAACATCGATCAGAACACGATGCTTTTCGCAAGCGCTGTCAGAACATTTTGCCCTTTGCTTTCAACAGTCCACGATTATCGTGGTTGTGATGTGTGTGGAGACTTTTATCTCTTGCCAGTTGATGGATATTTGCGTCAAGGTCAGATGTGACCTTTGTTAGGTTGGTGACCGGTCTCGGAATTATTTTCATGAATAGTTGATCAGATCAAGCGAATTAGGTCGGCTGAAATAAACGACTGCGTGGTGACCTACATGTACATCTGTCGTGAATTTCAACAAGTGAATTATTACGAGACGTTACCACGATATATCATGGGAAAATATTAATAATCAGATTTAATACCAATGCATATATTTTGGGTAAAAGCGTTAGTTAACATCTACATGTAGCCTATAGAAATTTTTATCTATGACTGTGCATTTAAACCTCCATTTTCAGTTATGTGCTTATTACCTTCAGAAAGTTCAGAGCCTTTTTAACGTGCAGTTGTACACAAAATGTGCAGTTCTAAATCGATTTGTGCAGTTGTAGAAGCACGACTGTACAGTTAAAACTTGCAAAAATGGTCATTTTACCCTCCAATTGGAAGTTAGTTACCATGGAGGATGGGAAAGGAAAGGTGTTGTGCAGTTCTAAAAATTCCTTAGAAACAGCCCTGATTACCTTCTTTCACTATTTAATTCAGTGTTTATTTTAGGGTGACGCGTGTTGACCAGGACCTTTTTAGAACTCTCCTTTAAGCCAACATTGTATTATTTTAAATATCACATAATATTATGTGAAACTGTTTAATTTTGCTTGGTCTATGGTTATGGTTAGAAATAACAATGAACATGCAGGTTCCGATAACAATGAGCAGACATAATATACTATATCCTGGCAGTGGCGGATCCAGAACGTTTCGAAGAAGAGGCCCACAATTTTGGGTCTTGGGCATAGGTGCAATCACGTCCTAAAAGTTGGGGGGAAACCATAATGAATCACGTCCTAAAAGTTGTGGGACCATAATACTAAAGTTAGGGGACCACTCAAAAGTTGGGGGGACGCGTCCCGTGGGTCCCATAGGGTGGTTGCGCCTATGGTCTTGGGCAAGGATGAATTTCATCTTTAGTTGCCGGAAAATCTGATGACCTTTTTAAAAGTCATTTGTCCGATTCTCACGGAAAATGTACCATTTTATCGGCCCAAAAAAGTTGGCGACCTTTTTTTAGTCATCATAGACTACTTTTGTGGCCACGTCCACTTTCCTCGCCAAAATGGCTGGTGAAAACTAAAGAATTTTCTAAATGGGGGGGTCATGGCTGGATTGTACCCCTGGATCCGCCTCTGTATCCTTGGTTAGAAGTTCTGCTGTTGTTTGCAAGACACGTCTCAATCAATCAATCAATCAATCAATCAATCAATCAATCAATCAATCAATCAATCAATCAATCAATATTGCCATTTACGTGCATGTATGCATACACAAACCAACCTCTATATCCATCTTGCTATCCATCCTCTATATATATATCCATCAATCAACAGATGGATTGATTGATTCTCCAGAATTAATCAGAAAAGTGGCAAACTAATAATAATCGATCATCGACATCACTTGCATGGTTGGCCGCTTCTGCAGTGTTTATAATATATATAGGCCTAATATATCATCTCTTATATTATCTTATTATTAACACTTTCTTTATATATACATACACACGCATGTATTTGTTGTATATTTAGTTATATATAATATATATATATAGCCTAGTTATATGCAGTGTGAGAGTTGTGGAAAAATAACTGGACTTTTGGACCATATTATGACCCACATGGAACTGTGGGTTCTAAGAAAGACTGAGAGGGGTTGAAACCCCAAACCCACTGGCAATTCTCGCCTGCATATATAATATATATATTTAGCATATAGGCTATACATGTACATATCGCATATTTCGGACCGAAAGATATATATTATATATATATATATTGTATATATATTATTCCTCCTATAACAATAATTCTCCTATAGGCTATATATGTGTATATACATGTATATGCGTAAACCGATAATCGTCGACCTGTGAGGTTTTATTATATATATATATATATATATGTATATATATATACACGCATTATGAATATGGGTTTAAATGCATGCTGCATTGCTATAATTTATAATTATGAACGTAGACGCACATATTGAGTCCTCCATACAGAGGTGGAGGACGATTATTCAGACGATTATTCATACGGTACTCGAATCTATTATCGCTTAGTGCTTGCAAGTGCTGGCAATGCCTGCCTGTGGTTTTTTGTCTGTGTGTGTATGTATGTATGTATGTATGTATGTATGTATGTATGTATGTATGTATGTATATATGTATGTATGTGTGTGTATGTGTGTATGTGTGTATGTGTGTATGTGTGTATGTGTGCATGTGTGCATGTGTGTATGTGTGTATGTGTGTATGTGTCTTCTCCCAAAAACGTACCTCGGGACAGTATCATTCAGACTACTGAGCGGCCTCTTCTCATTTTGCACAAAGCCAAACCTTTGACAAAAGTTCCAACTCAGGTGACTGAGCATATTATTTTGGAGCTGCAGACCGGCAAGGCTTAAAGAAGCCAATAAGTTGCACATCGGCTGAAAAACCCTCCGTAACAGTAGCCTTAATGGATGACTAGAGCAATTTATTGCTTGCAGATGTTGCTATTTCAAGACGAGTACCTCTAGGCTACAGCAGCGATTGGAGTCGTCACGCCGATTATCTTAATCTTATCACAAACATGTCTGGGAACATCTGAAAAATAATTATTGGTCTGTTTGGGATATGCATCCGTTTTCAGTCGAAAAAATTTCTGACGACCTTTTTTTTAGTCATTTGGTCGAAATCTTGGAAAATGAAATGGGTCCTTTTTCGTATCCGGCAAACTGTCTGCCAAACCTCGTGCGTACCTTTACGCTTCTTTTGGGGGGAGCTAAAGGGGGTAAACCATGCAAATTTTTAATTTTTACATTGGAAAAAATGGATCGACTTTTGGGGGCTTAGCACCCTAGCCCACCCTCTAGCGCTGCTACTGCACAGACAGTGGCGGCGCTAGGATTTTCGTTTTGGGGGGGGCTGGATTTTCGGGGGAAAAATTCCCGTTTTCAGTCGCCAAAATTTCTGACGACCTTTTTTTGTCATCGGCGAAAATCTGAGCTTGGAAATCGGTCCTTTTCACTGTCTGGCAAATCTCGTGCGTACCTTTACGATTCATTTCTTGGGGGGGGGGATAAAGGGGGTAAATCGTCCAAATAGTTCATTTTTAAATGGGGGAAAATGGATGCCCTCTTTTAGTGGGCTTAGCCCCCTAGCCCACCCTAGCGCTGCCACTGTGCACAGAAGGTCGTTGCTGGTGCCGCAGTGACACCATTTGGTCGCAGTCTTTAGTATTTATCAAAGCTGTTGTTAGACTTGGGTTTCTTTCACAACGACGTGTCGTTGGAAGAGAAGAAGTTGATCATAGCAGTTCTAACGGACATAGAAGGTTCTGAGGTTCTCCCAAACGCATAGCACAACTTTTTTTCCCAACCATTTACAGAATGCCAATATCATTTCGTGACAAATTAAATCGTGGTCTGTTCTGTTTCTTTAAATTAGCATATACTAGATGCACTTCTGGAACACGATCCAAGTGATCGGATAAATCATGAAGACTGCATGAAGAGCTCGACAAGCTGCATATCCTTAAAGATTATCAGTGGTCTAACTGAGCGTTGTGTTTCCCTTATTCACCATTTCAATGCCACAATTACAAGGAATGAACAACAGAAACAATTTCTATCGCAAGTTTTAACTAATTATCTGCACGAACAAAGGAGAGTGCCATGAAACCTTCACATTGACATTGATTAAGTACATCGACAGCAATAAAAATTAAAATTTTTTTTAGCACCAATCAGTGTAGTCATATTAGTAAGCAGGCCTACAATATTATCATTGTATTGTATTGAATTGATTTCTGGTTTGAAGATACAGGGTTTATTGCAGCAATTGTGCTGACTGTTCAAGAGTTCCCATTATAAACTTTGATGGTGTTGTGCAATTCCTAATATTAATATTTTCTCGTACAACTTTTCGTGTGATGTTTCTGGAAGGAATGGCACCAAATGGAAACTTGGAGAGCAGGAAATTCCAACTTTCATTTCTAACGACTGCCCTAATGTACGTATGTAATACGTATGTATGTAAGCATGTATGTATGTATGTATGTATGTATGTATGTATGTATGTATGTATGTATGTATGCATGCATGTATGTATGTATGTACAGGGTGCGCCCAAAAAAAAGACCCCCCTTAGGTTTTTTGACAATATTTTTACCAAAATTAAGAATTTCCAATTGAAATTTTACAGGCTTATAGACAATTCATATTTACACATTATGACCAGATTTCATCAAAATATTTCAAACGGAACAAAAGTTACGTCACTTTTAGGGAGGCCACCCACCGTTTTTTGACGATTCAAAAACGTAACGCAACAAAAAGTAGGTTTTTGCCAATATTTTGGCCAAAACTAAGAATTTTAAAATGAAATTTTTACAGGCTGATAGACAATTCATATTTACACATGATGACCGAAATTTCATTAAAATATTTAAAACAAAACAAAAGTTACGTCATTTTTAGTGAGGACACCCACCTTTTTTGACGTTTTTTGAATCATCCAAAAAACCGAGGGTGGTCTCACTAAAAGTGATATAACTTTTGTTCTGTTTTAAATATTTTTGGTTTCATAAAAATATTTCAAGCACAACAAAAGTTACACCACTTTTAGTGAGGCAACCCACCGTTTTTTGACGATTCAAAAACGAAACGCAAAAAATAGTGTTTTTGCTAATATTATGGCCAGAAGTCTTCTTCTTGACGTTCTCTGCCTTCAGGCAGGTTCGTATGTCCAATGGCGCCACTGTTCTCTGTTCTGTGTCTTTCTCTTAAGTTCACTGTATCCATCCTCTGTCAGCATCCAGTCCAGCAAGGCAGCAACATTGTTCTTGGTCTACCCCGCATATTTTTCAGAAGTAATAATTTTGAAATGAATCTTTACAGGTTTAAAGACAATTCATATTTATTTACACATGATGGCCAGATTTCATCAAAATATTTCAAATAGGCCTACAACAAACGTTATACCACTTTTAGTGAAGCCACCCACCGTTTTCGACGATTCAAAAACGAAACGCAGCAAAAAACAACAAAAACACGATATTATTAAGTCTCATCTCGAAATAACTGTTGTCAAATTAACTTGGTAGTGCTTCACAACTTGTGCTCAATGTGCCAACCACCAGTGCCAGCACTTCTTTTGAGTCTATTTGCAAAGTTCTTGATGGACCTGTTGATTAATCTGACAGATTCCTTATTTGCCAATTTTATTGTCATCTACTCATCTTGCTAAGTGACTTCTCAGTGACGTGCAGCTACGCTGGTGCCCTGTTCCTTTTTTAAATAGTAATAATAATGATCATCTGGCAATATCAAGGCTATCTGATAACAATTATTTGAGATGAGACTAAATAAAATCGTGTTTTTGCTACTTTTTGCGTCATTCAATCGTCAAAAAACGGTGGGTGGCCTCCTTAAAAGTGCCATAACTTTTATTCTGTTAGAAATATTTTGCTGAAATCTGGCCATAATGTGCAGATATGAATTGTCTTTAAACCTGTAAAATTAAATTTCGAAATTCTTACTTCCGGCCAAGATATTGGCCAGAAAAATTAAATTGTTTTTTTGTTACTTTTTGTTGCGTCGCGTTTTTGAATCGTAAAAAAACTGTGGCTAGCCTTACTAAAAGTGATATAACTTTGTTCTGTTTGAAATATTTGTATTGTAATTTGACCATTGTGCGTAAATATGAATTGCCTTTAAGACTGTAAAGTTTCATTTAAAAATTCGTATGTTTGGCTAAGATATGGGCTAAAACCCCGCAGGGGATTACTTTTTTGCGCACCTTGTACAATATACATGCACACCTACGTATGATCATATGAATATATGAATGATTGAATGAATGAATGAATTAATTAATTAACGAATGAACGAAGGAATGAATGAATGAACGAATGAATGAATGAATGAATGAATGAACGAATGAATGAATGAATGAACGAATGAATGAATGATTCAGTGAATGAACATACATACACGACAAGAATTTCATATAGACTCTATAGTGATATACGTATGAGGCGGTCAGATGCTGCTTTTGTAAATAGCTGGACTCGCTCACTTTTTTAAAAATTCTGTTTTTCTGTTTATCTGTCTGTCTGTCTTTGTGTTCCTGGCTGTGGGTCCGTCTCTGTGTCTGCCTCTCTGTATATTTGCCGGTCTAGACAGACAATGCATCCACTCTTTTTCTGCCGAACATGTATAGCGTATAAGCATGGACGAATTATTCTACATTATGGCATTGAAGTTTGCATTTTGTTGAGCATTAACTTTTAAACTTACTCACAAAGATTAATGACATCCAATTCTGAACAGCCATTAAGACAGTTAGTGCAAACGACCCACTGTCTAGAGTCTAGACACTCAGACGGCCGTATTAGACTGATACGAAAGCAGTTGAGTCTATATCTTGACTTCAATGGCTAATGGAGCCATTCTCTGTTGACTGTGGGACGATATAGCCAACAACAGCGTGCACGTCTTTATATATAGCAATCGACCCTAAAAATAGTAGTCGAGTATAAAAAAAGTAATCGAGTGCATTGCCGATACTCTGTTCGCATGACCGATTCCGTCTTCCATTTAGTTTTATTGTGTATAGCACGTAATGTTGAAGCGTAAGGCAGCACACCACGGCGCTATAATAATATCTTGTAGATATTTTGCGAAAGAATTATTAACTCGAGATCCATTTGTACGTCACAGTTACCGGTCAGCCATAGATTTGAACCTGTACATTGAACAGAGCAAAAACGTGAGTGCAGTATTAATCAGTCAATGGGCACAGGGGCGGATCCAGGGGGCAATCCGGCCATGCCCCCCCATTTAAAAAGTGCATGGGACGTGACCCCACCATTTGGTTTCAACAAGCCACTAAATCAACGCAGCGGGAGTGAAGAGTAGGACACCAGAGAGGCCATTACTCCGACCAGGATGACTAATGACTAAAAAAGTCATCAACTAATTTTTGGCTGATGAAATGGTATCTTTTTCTTGGGAATTATTCGAGACAAATGACTAAGAAAAGGTCATCAGATTTTTCAGCGACCAAGACGAAAAACATTTCCTGGCAAGGGAATTGTTTTGGCCCCTCCCGCATCGAAAATTTCTGTATCCGCTTTTGAATGGGTATGCCAAAGCGACGTTAATATATAGATGTAGTCAAAGATGGTGGGTCTATACATCTTTAGGGGTAGATGCAAATCATGCAATGCATCAGTGGAGCCTCACTGTGTCTATGGATGCTTGAATAATTATTGTAGTCTATATAGATAGACACATGAAAAGAATTGCAATAGAGCAGAATATGTAATGATATAATTACAGTGATGGACTGCATGCATACAAGTATAGAAAAACACCAAAGCAGATACGCAGGCAGACAGGCAGGCAGGCAGGCAGACTGACCTACAGAAAACGAGCAACAAAGAAACACATACACGCAGACAGAGGCAGAGACAGGCGAAGACTTAGATGGAGAAAAGTGATAGATGGAAAGAATGGTGCATGGAGTGAGGGACGAAAATCAGATAGATGCAGTGACTAACAGAGGGATAGAGAATAGGAGAGAAAAAGAGGAGGGAAGGTTGAATTGAGAAGGGAACGAAGGGAAGGTTTAGACAGACAGAGAAACAGATACAGAGATAGACAAAGAGAGCATGAGAGAGTAAGATATATATATATATATATATATATATATATATATATATAGATAGATATAGAAAGATAGATAGATAGATAGATAGATAGATAGAGAGAGAGAGAGAGAGAGAGAGAGAGAGAGAGAGAGAGAGAGAGAGAGAGAGAGAGAGAGAGAGAGAGAGAGAGAGAGAGAGGGTGGGGGGCAGAGACAGAGACGGAGACGGAGACAGACAGAGACAGAGAGACATAGAGAGACATAGAGAGAGCAAGAGAGAGAGAAAAAGACAGAGACAGATAGACAGACGACAGACAGACAGAAACAGAGAGACAGATAACAACAGCAAAACTGAGACAACAGGAGACGCGTGTAATCAAGTGCAAAGGAAACAGAAATGATTTCGGTCACGAGGCAAATTCGTCCGGCGGGATTACCACGGAACCAGCGGACCATGGTAGATTACAAATCTGACATCTTGAGTACAATGTCATACGAAGCTATATAGAGACAGTATCTTGGTCTCGAGAGAAATTTCTGATGTCTCGGGCTCGGTCTTGAAACCAGGGTGATAATTGCCGAGGTTGTTGGGGGTTTCAAGAAACTTTCAACCCTCCAGTCTTTCTTAGAGTCCCGTAGTAAAGTCTGTTTTTCACACCCTAAACCCATGTTTATCATATTCTAACCCCAGCTATTTTTCTGCAATTCTCACACTGCTTGAAACCTATCGGCTCGGTCTCTGCCTTGTTCTCACGGTCATTTCTTGACGTTTTGAAAACTGTCTTGAAAGGAAAGTCATGTTCTCTTGCATTATAGTTGCATAGGCGATCTCTCTGTAGTTCTCGCGCAAGCTATCTCGAGCTCAGACCAGTGGCGTAACCAATGGGTTTCGGAGGTTAAAGCCCCCATTGGCTTAGGAAAAAAGTTTTCTTAAGGTTATTTATCCACTAAAATAAGAAAAACAAAACAATTGCTCGTAGTAACAATTGTTTTTCCTACTTTATTCCCTTTGTTACTTTATTCCCTTTTTATTTACTGTAATACTGTTGGGTTGGTGTCAGAAAGGGCATCCGGTCAGACCATAACCCCCCCCAAAGCCCCCATAATAAATTCTTGGCTACGCCACTGGTTCGGACATTCCGGCGCTATAAAATAATTATTGTCCTGTGTCGATGTGATAACTGAAACGGAGGACGTACTATAAGCACACCGGAAATTTGCAAGATCGGTATTTCTTGTTTTCACTAACTTAACCTAATTATTGAAACTTTAGAGCCGAGATTCCATTTCTCCATTTTGTCGTCACTGATGCACTAAAATTGATCGAAATCTTGTAAAAAAATCACATAACGATTAATTATTTGGTTTCTTTTATTCCGCTGATTGCCATGTTTCTTAACGGTGTCGTTATGGGTCAGTGGCGGCGCTAGGGGGCGGTAGTGATGGGGGGGGCTAAGCCCCCCCCCTAAAAAGGCCATCCATTTTTTTCCCAGGTAAAAATGAAATATTTGCACGAAAAAAAACCTTTAGTCCCCTCCAAAAACTGAAATCCTGGTTCCGCCACTGTTTTGGGTAGGCTTATCCGTTACTATAAACAGTCCAATTTCAATGGCAGGTCATGCTATCTCATGAGTTGCTTATCGGAGGTGGGTGCATGTGCCGGGGGTAATGCAGTATGTGGCCTTAGGAATATTTCCACAGAGATGTGTTATGTATGGTGCTTATAAACTGCAGTTCCTATTTTGGTTTCTAAAATACGATATTATTTACCCAGTTATCAAGTCTTCGATTATAATGTAACGTTAGTTTGCTATAATTTTATTGGTCTCTCAGATGCTAAGAAGTTGAACAAAGAAAGGTATAGGTCCTATAATATGTGCATTATTCGGGAACAAAAGCCGATATTGTGGTACATATTATTGTATCTGATTATTGCATGATAGACTAGTCACTGGGGGCCCGGTAGAGTAATGGTTAACACGCTGGCCAAGAGTGCGAGAGGTAGTGAGTTCGAGCCCCCGTTGGGCGGATTTGCTTTGTAGGCTGCCATTGGCGCCGTGTAATTACAAAGCTGTCTGTTCAGTTAGTAGTTAAGTTTAATTAAGATTACTGCATAACCTGTAAATGTAAAGCGCAGTGCGTTTGCAGGCGCTCAATTAAAGAAAAGATTATTATTATTATTACTAGTGAAAGCTCACGCGTTATCGCCGCTTTCTCTAACAAAATTATTTGTGCCGAATAATTATAGGTCTACCTGGAATCCTGGATTCTTTGGCCATCTGGTCAAAGCAACAAGACTGACCGAATTCACTCCATACCGAATACGTCCGTCCGTCCATTCGTTCATTCGTCTGCGTGTCTGCAGTCTGTCAATCGGTCGGTCTGTCTGCCAGCCTGTCTGCCTAGCCATCTGTCTGTCTGACCGTCTATCTGTCTGCCTTCCTGTCTGTCTGCCTGCCTAGCTATCTATCTGTCTGTCTGTCTTCCTGTCTGTCTGTATTTCTCTCTGTCTTTCTGTGTATGTGTCTCTGTCTCTATGTCTGCTCATGCAGTCCATCTTCGCTCCATTCTCGTGGATTTCCATAATCCGTTGTCCATTATTCATTATCCATTGCTATCGACCGACGACTTCTGTCTTTTTAAATGTATACATCAAAGAACATCTATATATATAACGCCGCCATTTAAATACATATATACACATGTATATGTGTATATGTATATATATATACTATATATACACATATACATATGTACATATATACATATATAATATGAATATGTAATTGTGTATATTTGGGTCTATATGCCTATATATACACATTATGAAAATAGGTCTAAATATGCTGCATGGCTATATATGAACGCAGATGCACATATTGAGTACTCCATACACAAAAGTGGCGGACGATTATTCATACGATTATTCATACGATTATTCATACGGTATACTCGAATCTATTATCGCTGAGTGCTTTCGCAAGTGCTGACAATGCCTGCCTGTGTTTTTTGTCTGTTTGTGTTAGTGTGGGTATGCATGTATGTTGTATATACCGATTACTGTATTTGTTTATTTATGTATATATGTATGTATGTATGTATGTATGTATGTATGTATGTATGCATGCATGTATGTATGTATGTATGTATGTATGTATGTATGTATGTATGTATGTATGTATGTATGTATGTATGTATGTCGACCATTGAAATATACGGCAGGCCTACATAATTATGAAAACTATTCGAAACACAAATAAACAATAATATTGGCTCTTTCGTCAATACATTCATTTCAGTAGTTTCCTCACAGTTCTTCCAAATGAAAGACAGTAAAATCAAAATCGAACATCTGGATTCCGTTTCTACCCGACACAGCCAACATGCGGCCATGACTGTCTACAGAACCTGAGTGTAGGCGTAGATTCCCCCAGAAGTCTGGTTGGGACACATATTGGCGTATCTTAATGCCATTCATGTCGATCTCTGTTAATGTCGATTGCCAGTTGCAGCCGTTGTTGTAGTCATCAGATTGCTGTGAGCTTCTCAAGACAAGGTTTCCATTTGGCAATCATCTCATTATCATAGAACCAGGTTATATCAGTTGACAAACGTATAGTCTGCTGCAGAGAACCATTCGCATCGTAGACGCTTATGGCAAGGATTCGTTTTGGCTGCCCCCTAATAATATCGCACGCATCAACGCCCGGGTCTTTAATAAACACTCGATTTTAGTCAATTGTTGTGTAAACAAATTCCAAACGTAAGCTACAGATCAAAACAGATGAGGAGGCACTTCATTGCGCAGTTCATGGAAACCCAGAGCTCTGAGACAGTAATATTAAAATATGTAGACACGACCATTGAAAAATATACATATATCGAAACTATTCAAAACACAAATAAATTGTCCCTCTCAACGACATATCTTCAATTCAGTCGTTTCTCACTCACTGTTCTTCCAAACGAAAGGCAGTGATACGGGCCTGACCCTGCAACAAATTCTCGTCAACCATGATCGTCTCATTCCTTTCGCTGCTGTAATGGAATTTAGCGGAGGTGAACATCGTTGGTCCAATCAGCTGCGGACCTGTGAAATCCATTCGATTGAAATCTGAATCGTACAGCTGCATTCCGTTCCTGTAAGACAACGCCATCATGCGGCCGTCGCTATCGACGAAACTTGAGGCAAGGTCTATTACACATCCCACATGGCCTAGGGAAATCAGATGTTCGCGTATCTTAGTTCCATTCATGTCGATCTCCGTTAATGTTACTTGCATGCCGTAGTTATCGTCGTTGTCGTCATAGAATGTATCATATGGGCTTATCAAGACAAGGTTTCCATTTGGCTTTGGAATCATCGCACTGATCCTCCCATTTATATCAGTTGACAAACGTATAGTCTGCTGCAGAGAACCATTCGCATCGTAGACGCTTATGGCAGGAATTCGTATGCTTTGCTTCCTGGAAAAGATGAGACTGCCATTGGCTGCCACACAAAAATTGCATTCTGGCAGGTTTATTTCTCTTATCACTACCGATTGGGTCGACCATCGGGGGTCACTATCACCTGTAGTTCGCAGTATTGAAAAGCGATTGATCAAAGCAGATGAGGCACTGCAGCACAGTTCATATAATCCTGAGGCCATTTGTCTACCTATACATCAAAACACGTCCTCTTGTGCCTCTAGGTGCGTTGGGCTCTGTAAGAAATCCAAGACATGGAAGTCGACGACCAGAAGGGCTTCTTCGAGCAAGAGGAGGTGGAAGGGGACCAGAGGGTTGATTGCCAAGACCAGAAGGGTGAGTGAGATGAGCGGAAGGGTGAGTGGGATGAGTAGAAGGGCGAGGAAGATGAGTAGAAGGGTGAGTGGGATGAGTAGAAGGGCGAGGAAGATGAGTAGAAGGGAGAGTGGGATGAGTAGAAGGGCGAGGAAGATGAGTAGAAGGGAGAGTGGGATGAGTAGAAGGGCGAGGAAGATGAGTAGAAGGGAGAGTGGGATGAGTAGAAGGGCGAGGAAGTTGAGTAGAAGGGTGAGTGGGATGAGTAGAAGGGCGAGGAAGATGAGTAGAAGGGTGAGTGGGATGAGTAGAAGGGCGAGGAAGTTGAGTAGAAGGGTGAGTGGGATGAGTAGAAGGGCGAGGAAGATGAGTAGAAGGGCGAGTGTGGTGAGTGGAAGGGCGAGTGAGCTGAGTAGAAGGGCGAGTGAGCTGAGTAGAAGGGCGAGTGAGCTGAGTAGAAGGGTGAGTGAGATGGGTAGAAGGACGAGTGAGCTGAGTAGAAGGGCGAGTGAGCTGAGTAGAAGGGTGAGTGAGATGGGTAGAAGGACGAGTGAGATGGGTAGAAGGACGAGTGAGCTGAGTAGAAGGGCGAGTGAGCTGAGTAGAAGGGTGAGTGAGATGGGTAGAAGGACGAGTGAGATGGGTAGAAGGACGAGTGAGATGGGTAGAAGGACGAGTGTGGTGAGTGGAAGGGTGAGTGGGATGAGTAGAAGGGCGAGTAAGATGAGTAGAAGGGTGAGTGAGCTGAGTAGAAGGGTGAGTGGGAGGACTGGAAGGAGGGCGTCGCCGCACCAATGGGGACAGTCGGCGGGGGGCAGAGGGGGAAAGAAAACGACGCCGGGGGTTATCAGGATTAGAAGGAGCAGAAGGGGTAGGAGAGACAGTAGGCGAAGGAGGAAGAGCAGATGAGGAAGAGGAGGACGAGGACGGAGCTGCAGAAGGGGTCTCGTGTCGTACGACGTTGATTGGAGATGATACGGTTCTGCGTAGTGGCAATCGCAGCTGCTGTTGCTGTTGCTGCTGCTGCTGCTGTTGTTGTTGCTGCTGCTGCTGTTGTTGTTGCTGCTGCTGCTGTTGTTGTTGCTGCTGCTGCTGCTGCTGTTGTTGTTGCTGCTGCTGCTGCTGTTGTTGTTGCTGCTGCTGCTGCTGCTGCTGCTCTTGTTGCTGCAGTGCGCTTCGCCTTCGCCCTGGAGGAGAAAAAACAGCAGAGGCCTCACTAAAAGTGATATAACTTTTGTTTTTTTCTATAAAATATTTTTTTGATAATTGTCTGGCCATTGTACGTAGATTGGATTTGCCTTTAAGACTGTAAAGTCTGATCAAGCAATTCTTTATTCTGGCCACGATATTGGGGTGAAAACGTTGCAGGGTCTTTTTCTGTCCACCTTGTATTACCGTGTAAGTAATTGAAAAAACTACACTGTGCCATGATGAACAGTAGAGGGAGGGAGGGAGGGAGAGAGGGAGGGAGGGAGACCCTAACAAACAGTGCTATAAGTCAGTCAAAACATTTAGCATGTTCCTAAAATTTAACAACGACAACATTAGCCATATTACCAGCATTTTGTCACGTCGTTTGGAAATGTCGGTGAGTTTGTGAGGCTTATGAACGCTTGAGATGCAGTGCCCAGAAAAGACCGTTCCCCGCCTATACCTCACTCCGTTCCTCCTCCATCCCAACATCCATCCGAAACTCCTTTCATCCCTCCCTCCCTCCCTACATCCCTCCCTCTCTTCCTCCCTCCCTACATCCCTCCCTCAAGCAGTGCCATCCATCATCGCACTTCGTGGTTTGTTATCAATATTTTCATCTGTAAATAAAATACTAATCGCCGCTGAATTTACATGGAGAAATGGCTTCGAGGCTATTATTTTTTCTCCGATCAAAATATTGATAACAATCCACGAAGTGGGATGACGGATTAAAATCTTTAGACCAAAACAAGAAGCGGGATCATTTTTCTGATTTTTTAGTGGAATGAATGCGATGATTGATGCAAATCTAGTGTCCGGGGGAGGGTAATCTGAAACGGGGAGGGGGTAATTTGAAACCTTTACACCGGGATACACCCGACTTCATATTCTGTAGCCGCCCAACATTCCAGCCCTCAATAGGGCGTACAGTTGATTCTCACATCTGCAGTGTAGGTTAAGCTTATACTCAAGGAGCGCGTTTTATCGTTCCAGTATTTGTGAAATCGATCACCTTAAGCGTCTGATTGAAGAGTGACAGCTTTTCGACCACATGGTCATTGACCAGGCCATCAAGCAGTGCTATCCACGTCTACGGTTGTGGAGGTCCGTGAACAAAGAGGACACTTTGAACACCAGCTTTAGCTGAACTGCACTTAACTACGGCTCTTGTATATGTTGTAAAATTCCTCTTTGCATATCAAAGTTAACCGACTTGAGAAGCTTCCTTTCTACATGTAGGGGAGACCGGGGACGAATGTAACAAATTTCGAATTTTACATGTTTTTTCGCATTTGTAATAAATATAATTGCAATATTCTTGCATCAAACGATAGCCCAACATCTTAGCTTTATAATGGCAAAGTATCAAGTGGTTTGCGCATCAAATGCAACCGATGCCATGAAAAGAATGTCGGTGAGTTTGTGAGGCTTATGAACGCTTGAGATGCAGTGCCCAGAAAGGACCGTTCCCCGCCTATACCTCACTCCGTTCCTCCTCCATCCCAACATCCCTCCCAAACTCCTTTCATCCCACCCTCCCTCCCTCCCTCCCTCTAGGAGAGGAGAGCTGGTCTCTCTAGGAGGAGGGCAGATAGTTCATCACACTCTGAGTGTTACTTTCGACCCCAGCATCGGGGCAAGATGTAACACTAACCGGGGTAAGATGTAACACTATTTGGGATAGTGAGAAACTGATTATTAGACTATTATATATTGTTGCAATGTTCGAGTGAGGCCAGAGCTAGGCCTACTGTCGGGATTAGTGTATGGTTTCGGCCCATACATAGGCCTCTAGGTGCGTCTTTGTTAGCTATGTCACTTGCAGTGATTGCAAACATATAACCCCGGACGATCTGCGACAGTACGTGCATTATGTGCCCATTAGCCACATGCAGTGCACCTAAACCACCTTTCTCCGCCTTAACCACACCCTGCACACACGGTACAGCTTGGGAGGCAAGGTCTTCCGCAGATTTCCTGATTGCTTTATAAATTTTCTTGGCTTCAGTAGCATTCTTGTCAGTGTCTTCATCGGTGGTGTCATCACACAACATCGCAGATAGTTCATCAAGGGACATATCTTTGACACTGATAGCGCTCAAATTTTGATTGACGCCTCAGACTCACTTATTCCATGTCAATCCTGACTATTATAGAAAGGGTCTTGGTTTGCACCTTTCTGTTGCCAAAGCAATGTGAACTTCTTCGGCGTTATTGGTTGCAGTGAGGGTGCCTACAACTTTTTTATTCATAAATCTACGATCATAGGCTTACCAATAGGGTCTATAGGCTGTCTTATCTAGTATTTTAAGTTTAAATCCATTGGGGCTTCCATAGTAACATACAATGGGGCAGGTTGTAGCATGTTACATCCAACCCCTCCTGAGGTGTTACATCCATCCCCGCTATCACATGCGACTAGTTTTTAATTCATATCTTTGGGAAAACACCAACTTTCGCTTAGGCCCTATGTCGCTCACACAAACGCTGCCTGAATGAAAACTCTTCTACATATGGCAATCAGTGAAAATGTCAAACGTGAATACCGCGAGCCACGAGAAAAATAATGAAAAAGTATGAAACTCACTTTTTTGCCAAATTTTTTTCTTTGATTTATAAAAAAAAATATTCTCAATAATTCAGTGCCGAAATTTTTTACACGTTAGTTTTTCGAATGTATCTACGTTTTGATCGGTAAACGCTGGTCTCCCGCTTTTCAGTTTTGGCGCAGTGATGCTTGTTACATTCAACCCGTGTTACTTTCGACCTCGGTCTCCCCTACCTAGTCATTTGTATTCATTGCAACCCAGGTAGGCCTATTAGTAGGGTGAATCCAGTGGCGTAGGCAAGGGGGGTTTGGGGGTTAAATTCGTCACTCCGCCCTCCTATTCTGATTTCATCATCATAGCCATCCAGTTCGTAATCGTAATGTTCAAATTCTAGAGCGTCACTCGAAAGCCAAGCGCAGGGCACCAGCTTATTCACGAGAGCTGTGTCTAGTCAGAAGGGTTGTCCAAAAGAGTAGTCCGATGGAGATCATAGTCCGGATACAAAAAAATCATCGTCATCGTCATCGTAATCGTCATCGTCATCATCATCATCATCATCATCATCATCATCATCATCATCATCATCATCATCATCATCATCATCATCATCATCATCACTTCTAGGAAGAAGAACTTTGGTTCGTTACCAAACGAGATCAGGAACAAGAGACATAGGAAATTGACGGCCAGGTAAATGGTCTCTGCAACTACGAAGTTGGAATCAACCGCAGGCTGACGCGAATCACCCTCACCCGCTTAAACAACAAGCAAGCGCAATATATATATATATATATATATACAGGATGGGCCAAAAAGTATTTAGAATCAAGTTTTATACGGTCAAGGGTAAAAAACGGCCGAATATTATCAGAACATTTTGAACAGAACACCTACCTTTCAAAAGCATAATAAAAATTCTATTAAGCTGCATCTAAAATGATTGCTATAAAAAAACTCGATATTGCATTTGCACACATACCAGATAGAACGGTTTATTAGCCCGGATAAAAATCGGATAAAAGCCCAGATAGAATCTCCCGTTAAACGTGAATATTATTGTCCTGGTATTATCGAGAAGAATCAATGGCTGTGTGGATTACGACATGCATGCTAAGTTACAAGTAAGTAAGAAAGTAAGTCAGAAATCAATCAATCAATCAATCAAATATTTTATTTGCAACCGAAGTATAACAGGTTTACACATCTTGTACATTGGTTACAAAAAGGGGGCCCTAAAGGGATAAAATAATCCCGCTGTCTAGGGACACCAACTAATATAATGAATTGACGATGTGAGGTGGCCATGACAAAATCGAGCAAAAAATCAACACTGTGATTAACAAAAACTGACAAAACAGAATCAGGCAACTTATGCTAAGAGACGGAGAAAGAAGCAAACACACACAAAATGTAAACTGAAAAGCTCAACGCTGTTGAGATATAAACAATTAAGAAAAAAAGAACAAAAGCTTAACTACAGAACAGACCTACTGCAATGCATACAATGAGCGAACAGCGCTCTACCTGTATTAGGTACCTTCTATTAAAAAGGCGCTAAATTTGTTCTTAAAAGCCCAAACACTAGGGCACAATCGTATTTCTTTTGGAATTTTTTCCCAAGTGGTGATACCAGTAGATTTAATGGAAAAAAAGCGAGTGTTAGTGCGAGCATAAGTACGGCGATACGAGAAAGAGTAGGCCTACCTTGTAAAATGAGAATGAACCTGGGATGAGAGCTGAAAATAATTTTTGTATAAGAATGGCAGGAGGCTTCGGTCAAACCGGTACATAAGTTCTCCTATTTGGAAAGTTCTTATCTGGTTGAGTTTTAAAATTTTAAGATTGAAGAATATGCGGGCAGTGTGAGAGCCATATGGAGCTCCCACAATAAGACGAACAGCTCTTTTTTGCAAAATATTAACTCTATGTAATCTTGAGACATAAGTAGAAGCCCACACCATGTTACGATAAGAGAGATATGGATGTACTAAAGAATAGTATAGTTTAATCCTAATACTAGATGGTAAAATGTAAGCAGTTCGAGCCATTACTCCAATATTTTTTGCTATTTTTGAAGCGACATGAGCAATATGATTATTCCAAGTTAAATGGCTATCAACGTAGACTCCTAGAAACTTCGTAGATTTTACAGAAGTGAGAGTTATGCCATTAATTTGTAATTTGAATTCTCCAACTGGGATTTTTTTTCCTATGTGATTTAAACAGGATGTAGTTAGTTTTTTCCAAGTTTAATGACAATCTGTTAGCTTTAAACCAATCAGAAACGAGTTCAAGTTCCACGTTTATGATTTGAAATAGCGTATGTATGCAAGAGTGCGAATAAAACACGTTCGTATCATCTGCAAAAAGGATGAAGAACAAGCGGTTGGAGACGTTCGGGAGATCGTAGATATAGAGGAGAAACAACAAGGGTCCTAGATTGGATCCATGTGGGACACCATAAGGGATCCTTTTTAAAGTGGAGCGTTTGCCGTTATTTTCAACGCATTGCTGACGTCCATCCAAATAACTGGCAAACCAACTGATTTGTAAACCACGTATACCATAAGTTTCTAATTTTTGTAGTAGGATTTTATGATTTACGGTGTCAAATGCTTTCGCCAAGTCGAAAAAAATACCCAAGGAGAATTCATTATTATCTATTGCATTAGAAAGTAAGTATATTCTTTATTAGACTAACACCATCCGCGCATTAGTTGCAGAAGAATAGATAATGGAAACATTTACGTTAAGTCATACAATATATTCTCACAGTACAACTTCTGAATAAGAACGGCATATACTGCATTACCTGTCGTATTGGTCGTAATGATAGGATGTGTGCCCGTCCACCACATGAACAGCAGCGCCGCTCCTTCTCGAGCGAAACCCTGCAGCACTCCAATCAGAAACGCAGACACAATGGCGCCCATCGTATGAATCCTATACCAATATATATATATATATATGAGGATTAACCAGCAAAGAATATGGGATGAAGATAAAAAAAATCAAAAAGACGAAGGTAATGAGAATAAATAGAGAAGCAAAAGGGAAAAGAATATGAAAATGACAATCAATGGAGAAAAAGTGGAGCAAGTCATTGAATTTTGCTATCTGGGAAGCCTAACATCGGAAGATGTGAAGTGTCACAAAGAAATCAAGAAAAGGATAGCGATGGGGAAAGAAGCGTTCTCGAAAAGGAAAGAGCTACTGAAAGGAGGAATGAATCGAGACATCAAGAAAAGAATGGTGAAGGCACTGATCTGGAGCGTCACACTGTACGGAGCAGAGACCTGGACGATGAGAAAGGAGGATGTCAAACGAATAGAAGCGTTCGAGATCTGGATATGGAGAAGGATGGAACGAGTCAGCTGGACAGAGCATAAATCAAACGAAGAAGTCCTGAGGAAGGTGGAAGAGGAAAGATCCTTGATGAATACAATTAGAACGAGGCAGAAGAACTGGATAGGACATGTACTGAGAGGTAACTCCTTGCAAAGAGACATAGTGGAGGGCAAAATGGAGGGGAAGAGGGGAAGAGGAAGACCTAGGGAAAAGTTATTGGACTTGGATGATGGAGGATGGATATGAAAACTCAAAGAAAAAGCACAACACCGAGAAGAGAAGAATGAAAAGCACCTTGTCATCCTCTTGCGCTAAAGTTTCTGCTGTAAGTGTATCAGGATGTAAGTAGCCGGCTCATCTAAGTTTGTTCATGAGGCCCTCAAGACGGGATTTGTCCAATCCACTAGCAAGACTCCACCATGCAGGAGAGGCATACATCACTCTAGATATGATAGCAGCTCTAGTAATAGCTTGCAGCTCTTGTATGGATGCCCCATGAGCCTTGAGTGTTCTGATGGCATAGAGTGAGGCAGTATCAGAGCAGATAATCTTATTGATGTGGTCTGTAACTGTTAATTTCTCCCCAATAAGAACTCCCAATGCGTTGATGGATTTTGAACGGTAAACTCCAGAGATGGAAGGATGGGTTGAGAGTGAGCTCTTGTTGCGTCTGATAATAGCAATTTCGCGAGTTTTGTCAGAATTTATCCGCAAGTTCTTTCCTTTAGACCAGTTGGCGATGTGTTGGAGTTCATCTGTTGCTGTAGATAAGTGATTGGAGTCAATAAAAAGATGGGAATCGTCAGCATATTTAGAGAGTCGGTTTTGGGAATGAAGAGGATGGAGGTCATATGTACCCAGGGCTGTACTGGTAAATTTTGAGGTGAGTACACGCTGACCGGGAGAAAAACCGACTTTTTCGGAGAAAAAATTTCTGGCGGCTGTCATCTGACAAAAATTTTTCCCATCGTCCCGTCCATAAAATCTGACGACCTTTTTTTAGTCATTCGCTCTTGCCTTTCTTGTGCGTTTACCCACACGCTCTTTGTGAGGTAAGTATACGCTGTATAGGCCTACCCGCGTAGGCCTATACCCTGGTTTTTCGCGGTGAGTATACGATGCTGTTTTTTCCCGGAGGTAAGTATACGCCGTATACCCGCGTATACCCTTGATTACAGCCCTGGATGTACCTGCTATGAAGTCAGGCCCCCACAGCAGTGCCACATGATATTTATATCCCATTTACATGGCAGTGCTTGAAATAATAATTATGGGCTCTTTACAGTATGCACATGATAGTTACATAATTATGGTGTAGGTCATATGCATACCATACAATTTCAACGTGATAGGTGCATGCGAAAAGTTGGAAGAAAAGTGTCAGAATATCCAGTCCAACCGGGCAAGAGGTGTTGCTGTTAATGAGGGAATAGACTACTGATCCAAATAAAACTTCCTGAGCAACCATGCTTCAAAATTAGCGTTAGGCCTACTCAGGCGCACATGTAGAACTCGGGCTTTCATATAATTGTAACAACGGAGACATTCCAATACAGGTCGTGGCGTTGTTTGTGATCACCTCAAATTAGTGCCACGCACATGTGCACCAGCGCATGCACACACATGCACATAGGCTTACGCACGCGCACATACACACATACGCGTGCTCGCGCCGTCGCTCGCACACACGCCTTCAGGCGCGGATTTAGAGGGGGGCGGAGCCGGCGTACGCCCCCCCTAAACCTGCAGCAAATGTTATCAAGCTAAACTTACCTAAAGCTAATATAATTGCAATTTGGGAATAGGATGTTTGAAGTAGCTGGACCGGCAGAATGGAGCTCTCTTACCGGAGCTCTCTTACCTACTTACCTGAGTTGCTAACAGACGTTGCCTACGTGACCAATTTCATGGAGCTGTACGAACCGATTGTTGCCTGCTTAGACGCAATCGGATCCATTGAAGCAGATTGGGACAGTAAGACGAGCAGTGCTGCTTACGGACTTTTGAAGAGCATTACAGATCATGCATTTATCGTAAGCTTTCATATCGTTCGCCATATCTTTGGCTACGTCAAAGGACTCAGCGCAAAGTTGCAAGGCTCATCTTTAGACGTGATCCAAGGATATGAAATGGTGACGAGTGTTAGAGCAGCACTAAACAAGGCCTGACAGGATGACAGCGAATGGGAGCATGTTTTCCAGAAAGCTACTAAAATGGCAGAGACAGCTGGCGCTGTACCAATTACTGCACCAAGAATATGGCTCAAAACAGATTCACCGAAGCAACACACCCGCTGCAACGCCAGATGAACATTTCAAACGAAACATTATTTTATCTTCATTTCTGGACAGTCTACTTCAGCAGCTTAGCCTACGATTTGGAGATCTTGCAAAACAAGCAATTCGTGGTCTAAGTCTCATTCCATCTAATGTTTCAAACATCGACGCACTCACTGCTGATGGTATACTTCATTACTATCATGATGACCTGCCTTCGCCGGATTCTTTTCATCAAGAGTTAAAGTTTGGCAGCAGATGTGGGGAAACGCTGACAGCACACCAAGCACCCTGTCGGACACCCTCGCTGACAGCCGCTCCTGTCGTATTATGTATCCAAATATTACCACAATAATTCACATTTTGCTGCTCACTTCTGTCACGGCTTGCAGTGTTGAACGAGCAAATTCTAGTCTGCGATTTGTGAAGTCGTGTTTCCGAAGTACAATGAACGAGGACAGATTTAATGCACTCATTTTATTGTTTGTCCACAAGGACATCAAGTTACACATTGATGACATTATCAATGCCTACGCCAGAAAGCATCCAAGGAGAATGACACTGCTTAATCCACTGGCATGTGACACTTAATTATTTCCTTTTTGGATCAAGGGTTGCATGATCAAAACCGATAACTGATTTATAATCGTTTCACTGTTAACTTTCAGTGGAGACCAGTGGTTTTATATGAGAAACTAAATATTTTTTAAAGTTTCATAACATTTTCTATAAAAAGGATCATTATAGTTTTGCGTGATCTAATTTCATATATATATATATATACGGGATTGGATTGGTAGTATTTACGCCCCCCTAACCAGAAATCCTGGATCCGCCCCTGGCCTTAACTGGGATAGACGAAATGCAAAGTTTGTTCTTATCGCAAGAGTTTGCACACAATTGATTTTGACAATTTGTAGGCTATATTCGATGGCAGCGCGTCTTCAAAGTCTCTGCAAGGTGTCATTACTTTAATTTTTCTTCGAGTGTAAAACTCACTCCAACGCGACTGAAGGTTCTGGATTGCATATCGCAGTAGCGAATGGACTCATCTGAAACAGTGGCGTAGCCAGGAATTTATGATAGGGGTGGAGGTTATGGCCTGACCGTATGCTCTTCCTGGCACCATTCCAACAGGATTACTGTATATTTCCAAAAAAATAAAGTAACAAGGGGAAGTCAGGAAGGAAAATGAAAAATAGGCGGGACTATACTTCAATGTAAAGAAAACAAAGGTTATGACAACTGCAACATGGGAAAACTTTGAGGTGGATGGAGAAACGATAGAGGTAGTATCGAGCTTCACGTTCCTGGGATCTATGATAGAGAAAGAGAGAAGAAGTGATATGGAAATAAGGCAGAGGGTAACAATGGGGAAAACGGCAATAAACGGTCTGGGAAGAATTTGGAAGGATAAATACGTGAGTAGAGAAACAAAGAAAAGACTGGTAAGAGCGCACTGATCTTCCCAGTGGTCCTATATGGATGCGAAACATGAACAAAGACACAGGATATGGAAAGGAAAATCAACGCGTGCGAGATGTGGATTTGGAGAAAGATGCTAAGGATTTCATGGACGGAGAAGAGAACTGACGAATCGGTGCGTGGGGAGCTCGGAATAGAGAGAGAGGAGACACTGCAGCAAACAGCAACTTGGAGGAAATTGAGCTAGGCCTACTTCGGCCATGTGATGAGATCTAACGGTTGGGAAAAGGAGCTGACGACGGCATGCGGTGAGGGAAGGAAGAGACGCGGAAGACCAAGGAAGAGATGGTTGGATGAGGTACAGGAAAAGTCTGGCATGAGCCTGGAGCAGCTAAGAGAGGCGACAAGAGAGAGGAGACACTGGAGAGGATAGGCCTACATCAAAACTTTGGCCAGAGTTCCAAGAGTTGACGGCACCAGGTGACCATGTGAACAAGGGGAATAAAGTAAGACAAACAATTGTCGCTACAAGCAATTGTTTTTTTTTATTTAGGTGGATAAATAACCTTTAAAAAACGTTTCCTAATTCCTAAGCCAGGGGGGGAGTTTAACCCCCGAAACCCTACGCCACTGATCTGAAGATCCGAGATGCTCATACATGTACATGACATTTGTAATGTGCCTGTGCTACCTGCTTATAGGTTACATGATATTGGAATTGCTCCCTCTCTCCCTCTATTACTCCCTCCCTTCCTTCCTCCCTCTATCCTCCATCTCTTCCTTTGTATATGTACAGGGTGGACCATAAAAAAGTAACCACTTCGGTTTTTTGAAAATATCTTGATCAGAAGTAAGAATTTCGAAATGAAATTTTGCAGCCTTAAAGACAATTCATATCTACACATGATGGCCAGATTGTATCAAAATATCTCAAACAGAACAAAAGTTATGCCACTTTTAGTGAAGTCACCCACCGTTTTTTGACAATTCAAAAACGTAACGCGACAAAAAGTGACAAAAACGATTTTATTAAGTCACATCTCAAGTAATTGTTGTGAAATGAATTTGTTGGTGCTTCACAACTTGTGTTCAATGTGCCCACCACCAGTGCCAAAACTTCTTTTGAGTCTCTTTGCAAAGTTCTTGATGGCCCTGTTGATGAGTTCAAAAGGCAAATCTTCCCATGTTAACTCCAATGCGCCCATCAATTCTCTTATCGCTCTTGGTTTTGGTTGCAGATTGTGATATTTCTTCAGCATAGCTCTTCGCAATTATCTCCGACTTAGTTTCCCATCGAGCTTTACGCTCTTCGGCCAATGGGGAGCAGCTTGTCCCTCGAGCCCGCTCTTCTACCAGACAGCTTCGAGCCTTCTCGGTTGTTGGCCCGTCATGGAATGGGCTCCCGCTTGCACTACGCTTACTACCTCGGAATAATTTGCCTGCTTTCCACCAGTTGCTCAAGATCTATCTTTATAGCCGTGGCTGGGCTGGGAGCGCCTCTGAGCAGTCTTGAAGGGGCGCTAAATAAATTTTCGAAATGAATGAATGTATAATTATAAAAATTTAAAGTGGATTTTAAGCCGTCACCAATATTAAGAAGAAAGAGAATGACAAAGAAAACTTCAGCAGTTTCAAAATTAGAGGAAATCAGTCGATTTGCCTCGTGATTGATTGATCGAATTCTTCAGAAACCATCTTTCAAGAAATACATGTAGATGTAATAATAGTAAATATTATTAGCCTAGCTGGTCTTCTTCTTTAGGCTACTGAATAAATGTAAATGTAATCGCATATTTATATAGCGGCTGTCTTATGGCCTCGACCCTGAGGGTGAGATCCTTCACCACCGCTACTCCACGTTTATATTGCGACCGAGCCACCCGCAGTAAAGATCCGAGAAATTAATCTCTGATAAACCGACCGACCGGGAATCGAACCCGGGCCGCCGGCGCGGCGAGCGGGCTACTAACCCACTCGGCCACTGAGGATCCCTCAGGAATATATGTAATTTCGACCAGCAGTTTTGACGTTGGAAATAAAGTAGGCCTAATTAAGCAAGAATATTGTTTAGGCCTATTAGACGACCAGCCAACGCACAGCAGGCTAGTTTGCAAAAGAAACAAATAAGCCGGTTGACTGCCAGCACGGGCGATCCTCTGGAGTCTGAAGACCACACATAAATTATCTAGGTATATATCCTAGCGCCTGTCCATTTCCACACAAAGCTACGACGCTATTATAGGCCTGCATGTGCATCCAGAGGGACTTCTTCTGCACACACCGGGGACGAGGACCAATAACAGCGACAGCTATAGCTATAGCCAGTGTTTAATCTAGTCCCCCGACTCTGTGGGGGGAATTGAGGTTTCTGGGGGGGGAGACAATTGAGCGTCCAAAGGGCGCTCGTAATATGCGTAGCGCCAAGACCGTAAGGGGAGGGGTATGGGGAGGGGATGTGCCCCTCCCCACCAGAAACTTTTTGAATTTTCAAATTGGAATGGCAGCATTCTAAGGTGTCATCTTAACAAAATAGCTGTACTTTTTCAGTGACCCATTAGAAAATTTTTGAATTTTCAAATTGCAATGGCAGCATTCTAAGGTGTCATCTTAACAAAATATAACTGTACTTTTTCAGTGACCCATTAGAAAATTTTTGAATTACCAAATTGCAATGGCAGCATTTTAAGGTGTCATCTTAACAAAATATAACTGTACTTTTTCAGTGACCCATTAGAAAATTTTTGAATTTCCAAATTGCATTGGCAACATTTTAAGGTGTCATCTTAACAAAATAGCTGTACTTTTTCAGTGACCCATTAGAAAATTTTTGAATTTCCACATTGCAATTGCAGCATTTTAAGGGGTCATCTTAACAAAATAGCTGTATTTTTTCAGTGACCCATTAGAAAATGTTTGAATTTCTACATTGCAATGATAGAATTTTAAGGTGTTATCTTAACAAAATAGCTGTACTTTTTCAGTGACCCATTAGAAACTTTTTGAATTTCCACATTGCAATGGTACACTTTGAAGATGCCATTTTAACAAAATAACTCCATTATTTCAGTACTGATATGAAGTTCTTTAGGATTTCAATATATATATATCTAAAACTATAAAACACAAGTTGCAACGGGTGCGTAATAAAAAATCTACTCATCCGCGCTACCGATTTTTTCAAATAATTTACAAAACAACTTCTTAGCACCTGCGGAAAACACTATCGGAATTCGCGATCCAAAAATCTTACCCTTTCTCGAGCTTGAAATTTTTTATTTTCTATCGCAATGCTAACGCATGTGTTTAATATAAGACGCCATTTGCATAGGCTACAACCATCATTATCAACAGACATTAAAACCATCGATGATATATTGATGATTGAAACCAGTACATTAATGACGTCATGGCCGGTTTTAAAATTGACGTTAATTAATATCTATTACCGTAGTGTATACTGTGTATGTATCAGAAGCCTATTTAAGACGCAATAATTTTGGCCGATCGGTTTTCAATGAACCAATAGATTTTTAACCTCATTTTTCGCCGAGGGCAGATCTTTTGGCATGCGGTTTCGCAAAAATGCTGACTATAGCGTAAACATTGGCGGGTGGCAGCTGCGGGTTGGACCGAAAACATAAATTTCACGGGCAACGCCGGGCACTCAAAGTGCTTGGACCGGGTTGGGCCCGATGGAAGAAGGGGAGGTGACAAGGGCGGCGTAGGAGCGGAGTCAGGCGTGGCGGGGGACGAAAACCGAAATTTCCCGGGCGTGTGAGCGTGGTCAGACGTGACTGAACAAAATCCGAAATGTCCCGGGCAACGCCGGGTAATTCAGCTAGTATATATATATATATATAAAATTATAATTACAATAAAAACATCTTTATGTATCGAGATCAGCAGCTCAGTTCTGCTGTTGCTGGGTTATTCTAATGAATAACTGCAGACGTGATTACATAAGCTGACTTTTAAGCACTTTAATCAGCTTATCCCTGTTTCCCAATACTGAATTGCTTACCAAGATACACTTTCAGAAATCATATGGTACACAAATCAACCAAGAACTAATAAACTACCGGTACCAAAATCAAGAAGCCATGTGTTGTGTAGTAATGATGTTGTTTTACTAGGTGTTCAAATAATAGGACCAAAACATTCTGAAATTCGACAGCTTAAAATTTAAAGGATAGCACTAGATTGAAGCCATTCAGTTGTGCAAAAATAGTATTTGTACATAATATTAACAGTAAGTTAAACTCATTTTAGCAGGATTGTGTCATGTATTATAGTAAACAATTACTACAACCATAATAGTAGTAAATAATATTACGGTATATTATTATAACAGTTCATGTAATGCAATGATGTAAACAGCAACTAAAAGCTATTATCATTTTGACAAATTGTTCTGGAAGGGATGTGATCTCTGTTTTTAGTTAAGAAAAAATAGTGTTTATACAAATATATACAGCAAGTTATACTCATTGCAACATGATAGTATCATATATTATAGTAGTAAAGAATGTCATTATAATCCTATAATAGTAAATAGTATCACGGTATATCATAACACTTCATGTAAAACAACGATGAAAACAGTAACTAAAAAAATTATCATTTTGTGAAATTTTTCTGGGGGGGAATGTCAATCCTTCCCCCCCCAGAGACGTCTAGATTAAACACTGGCTATAGCTATAGCAGCGACAACTATTTTTTGGAATTTCTGTTAGAATAGGTTTGTGGCTGTTTTGCAATATAGGCTAGGAAGTTTCTTTAATAAGGGAAATATTTATGCAAGGTAATACAACGATACCAAAGGTTTCTTGAGCAAAGCAATTCATTCTTTGATACTAAGAAATCAAATAGGACTTATCGTTAGTAAGACCAGTCCTGCTGAGCGCTGACTTACAATCGTAGTTACCTGATCGGTTACTTTTCTTTGACTTGGGGCAACAGGAATCCGCCGGACAGAGACGCCGTTACCGACCTCTCACCACAATCAACATATATAATAATTATGCACTTAAATCCGTAGTTCGCGGTACGGGTATAGAAGTATGCACCTGGTCAGAATGTCAAAATTTTCTTACTTACCTATATATGTGACAGTATGTATTCAAACGCGCCTATTCCCAATGTTCTAGAACGTTCCTGCGATTTTTTATATTTTATCGAAAATCTTCACAAACAATTGCAATTTCGTATTTAAATTCAAATTCACTGCAATGAAAGTTCACTCTCGCTATGTGTACACACATTTCAATGACGTCATTGAAATGTGTGTGCACATATTATAGCGAGAGTGAAGTTAAAGACACGTTTCCTATGTATTTCTGTACATTTTGATAAAACTAAAAAAAATCGCAGGATCATTCTAGAACATTGGGAATAGGCGCGTTTGAATACATACTGTCACATATATAGGTAAGTAAGAAAATTTTGACATTCTGACCAGGTGCATACTTCTATACCCGTACCTAGTTCGCAGACTAGGCCTATATGTGCCGATCAGACTTGAAATGGAACAACGAATTCATGTTCGATCGCATACTAAGACTTTGTGAAAGAAAATTAGAATATAAATACAATTGTTTTCGATTAGCATGAACCATCAGTCCATCACATACGGTTCTGATAAAAATATGACGTAGCATCGCTGCGTCACACAAAGCCCTCGCTAGTAATAATTATCTTCGTTTATTGACCATGCCAGGTCGTCGTGAAAAGCGCGAATTGGGCGACTTTTGAACAGTGGCGTAACAACCTAGCCGGGGGCCCGTGGACAATGAACCTCGGGGACCCCTACCCAGAGCCGTATATTGGAAATATACGGCTCTGCCCCTACCTACATGTACGTATTAACGACGCCAAAGAGTGAAAATTGTGAAATGACTATAAACTGCAGTTAGATTAAAATAGAATATTAAACGCTATAGTCAATAATCCGTAATTTAAGGCGCATTAATAGTTCAAGAGAAATCAATAAAACAGTATAGTTTAGGCCTAGGGCCTGAAATGCATATTGAAATGCATTTGCCAATTTGGGCTGTAGGCTTCGTGGCAATTGGATTAAGAAGTAGTGGAAGGAAAGTGTGCCGTAAGACAGTGGCGTAGGCTTTTGAAAGCGCTTGCGACTGAAAATTTCGTCCTCGAGACCACGCGATTTTTGGGCGACTTTTGAATTGTCTCGAGGAGTCGAGTTCGCCACGGCGACATTTTTAAATCTCATAAATTGACCGCTGCAGATTACAATTAACGTGATCAGTTGTGTGTGGCGTTGTCTACCAAACAATAAAGGTATTTATTGTCTAAGGAGCACGGACTAATTTACCGTAATCACTTAATTTTCAAAACTGACAACAATCTATATATTATGGCCTAATCTTTGCAATGGGCCTATCCCTAAGCCATTAGTAAGCTCTCTCTCTCTCTCTCTCTCTCTCTCTCTCTCTCTCTCTCTCTCTCTCTCTCTCTCTCTCTCTCTATATATATATATATATATATATATATATATATATATATATATATATATTGTGCGACCCGGTGGCTGATCCGTAACGCGCTCGCTCACGGAACAGGCGGTTGCGGCAGTTGCGTAGCCACGCCCGGGAAATTACGGGCAACGCCGGGCTAGCAATTAACTCTGCACGGGTTGCCGGTGTCACAAAATAGAGTATCCCCCGTATTAATTGTATCCCCCAAATTTAAAAAAGTCGAAAAAACCGCTTCCGCGTGTAGTTTTTTTGCAAATTAATTTTCATCTGCTTTGTTTTGAACAATGACACTAACAGGTATGTTTATTCCTACTATAGGTAATTTGTTTTGCCCTGTTTTTAGAGCACATAAAACATTTAAAACATTAGAGCACTCGGAGGCACCACATAAATTCGAGTTGCCTTGATCTGAGCATTGCTTAGGACACTTAGGCCTAAAATAATTAGAGTCTCTTTAAATTTTGATTACAGCATAAATCTTTTTATTATGCGCATTTTTCAAAAAAGGGGATAGAATGGTTTATCCCCCCCGGATAGAATAGACCGGTTAATTCCATCCGGGGGGATAGATTAATTCATCCCCGGATAGCTTTCAGGGGGGATACTCCGTTTCGTGTCACCGGAGTCGGGAAATAGACCAATTTTAAGTTTAAGTTGAATACACGGGTGCATGGATCAATAAATATATGCCGTCTGTCCATCGTGAACTTGATGTGTATTAATGGATGTGAAACTGTATACGGCTACAAAGTTTCGTGCTTCGTATCATTCAATAGTCTATATATATATATATATATATATATATATATATATATATATATATATATATATATATATATATATATATATATATATATGGCAGAGCATTTCCACATGCAGATGCCTGATCCTGTCGATCCAGTCCAGCAAGAAAAGGGTCAAAGGTCACTGATGTTGAGGAAGTTCGGGTTATCAGTCCAAAGTATAGATATATACATTTCAAAGTCTGCGTGTCTTCCCTTAATCTCTGACAAATATTTAAAACTATTCAATTAGCGGCATTGGGCTCCTTTGTCTGAATGTATAGCAGTCCACCATGTGGAGAACTGGAGATTATCACTTACTGAAGTTCTGACAATTCATCGGTTCTTAATTCGGCAACGATGGGACACACCACGGAGGTCTCAATAAATTTTCGAGTCCACGGAAGACCTAGCAGCAAGCTACAGGATAGATTTAAACCTTCACTACTGTGTAGGTCTCGGCACGAGACGCAAAGGCGAGGGGTTGGCGATTCTCTACCACCATGGGGGCCAGGGTGGGGGCGAAACCCCCCAATTTTTTTCAAAAAACCCAGCTTTTTTGAATTTTTTTTCCTAGATAGAGGTCCATCAGAACCCCCGGATCAGTGGTTGGCAAATCTCCACCACCAGGGGGGCCAGGGTGCCGGAGGGGGTCAAAAACACTAATTTTCGCTATAAATTGTCATTCGCTTCCAACGTATAAAAGCTGTGACTTTAACCGTTTTAAAGGTGTTTAAGCTATTTTGCCATTACGGATTTCGCGGGTCGCTTACAGGGAGAGGCGCGGGGTGAGGGAGGGGTGGAGTTGGGGGTTGGCGAGATGTGGTGTCGAGGGATGGGGGTGGAGGGGTCGGGGAGGGGTGTGGTGGAGGTGGATGGGGATGAGCAGTGGGGTGGGATGGCGTGGGGGTCGAGGGGTGGGGTTTGGGGTGGGTGAGTGTGGGGGTTGGAGGGGTTGGGATGGAGGGAGATGAAGTGGGGGTGGGATGGGGAGGGGTGGGAGGGGGTTGGGGTGGATGGGGTGGGGTGGGATGGAAGTGGGAGGGGTTTGGGTGAAAGGGTGGGGTGGATGGGTTGGGGTGGGGGTCGGATGGGGGTGGAAATTTTCGTGAAACCCAAATTTCTCGGGTCGCGTACCTGTAGAGGTCGGAGTGTGGTAGGGTGGGGTTGTGGCCGTAGCAGATCGAACCCTAAATTTCCCGGGCAACGCCGGGTACCCCAGCTAGTAAGTGATAATAGTATAGGTAGCCTAGCTACACGTACCTTGGCTGTAGAGTCGTAGACTAAGATCTTTGGTGATAGCACAGTATAAATAGTAACAATAATAATCGTTGTGGAAAATTATATATATATCGTTTAATAAAAAATCAGGTTGATTAGCTGCAGCACGATTACAAGATTAAGAGAAAAGTAGGGTAGGCCTACTATAATTTTAATTCACCCGAATTAATTTCGAATTTATTTCAGTGGTAATGTATGCGTATCGTGTACAATAGAGTCTTCAAGTTGAATTGATACAATATCATTTTTCTGAAATGGAAGCTGGATCGTTGAAAATGTTCTTGCCTAAATTGAAGCCGGATTAATGAAACATAATTGCTATTTAAATGGAAGTTGGATGGATACAAGCAATTGTTGCAACTTAAATAGAAGCAGGAGTTATGAAACGAATTTTTGACTAAATGGTAGATTAAAAATATTTGTTATCTAAATAGAAGCCGGATTGATAAAAGCGGGTATGCACGTCACTGAAATAATTCCGAAACTAATATGGATGAATTAAAATTATAGTACCAAAAGTTGTTTTTAAAACGAGA
>CATKHU010000276.1:2500-81939 GCA_949752735.1 Lumbricus terrestris
ATACATACATACATACATACATACATAGAAACATACATAGAGGGTGGGCCACAAAAAGTGGCCCTGGTTTTTTCCCCCCATATCTTGGCCAGAAGTAAGAATTTCGAAATGAAATTTACACTCTTAAAGACAATTCATATATACATATGATGGCCAGATTTCATCAAAATATATTGAACAGAACAAAAGTTATATCACTTTTAGTGAGGCCACCCACCGCTTTTTGACAATTCAAAACAAAAAGTAACGCAACAAAAAGCAACATAAAACCGATTTAATTATTCTAGCCAATATCTTGGCCGGCATAAAGAATACCAAACTAAAATTTCACAGGTCTAAAGACAATTCATATCTACACATGACGGGCAAGGGAATTGATGAAAGGAGATCGGCTCGATTGTTCTGGTTTTATCGAGCAAGCCAATGGCCCCAAATCTCCGAATTTGAACCCGATGGATTGATAATGAATTGCAGAGAGCTATGCTGAAGAAATACCACAAACTGCAACCAAAACCAAGAGCGGTAGGATAGGCGCATTGGAGTTAACATGGGAATATTTGCCTTTCGAACGCAACAACAGGGCCATCAAGAACTTTGCAAAGAGACTCAAAATAAGTTTTGGCACTAGTGGTGGGCACGTTGAGCACAAGTTGTGAAGCACCAACAAGTTCATTTCACAGCAGTTATTTGAGATTTGACTTAATAAAATGGGGGTTTTAGTCACTTTTTGCTGCGTTACGCCCTTGAATGGTCAAAAAACGGTGGGTGGCCTCACTAAAAGTCGTGCAACTTTTGTTGGGTTTGAAATATTTTGTTGAAATTTGGTCATCGTGTGTAAATATGAATTGTCTTCAAGAATGTAAAATTTTATTTCGATATTCTTACTTCTGGCCAATATGTGGGCAGAAAACCGTGGGGTTACTATTTTATGGCCCATCCGGTACATACATACATGCACAGTGTGCATGTATGTATGTGTGCAATGCACACATACATACATGCACACATACATACATACACACATACATGCATATAGACATACATAGATACACTTGACCTACATGCAAACAGACGGACGGGGGGGTATTGGCGGTGGCGGGGGTAATGCACAGTGGAGTAATTAATGGTCGTGGGGCAATGGTGGTGGTAATGACAGGAGTAATTGGCCGGGTATGTCCTGTTCCCATTATGCTATAGTCGATGAACCATGGACCTGTCAATGCTAAAGCCTTGGTCCGTTGGTACCTGGAATGCTAAATATGCCCTAGGTGTCTTACCCAATTTCCCCCATTGAACCAAGGATGCTACAGTTTTCCAACTTTTTTGTACATGTAGGTGGATGAATTGTTGAGGAATTTAAATTAAATGAGATTTTCAAGGTAGTTGCACCTCTCGTGTCCAAAGGACCCCTGGTGTGCGTCATAGGGCTAAAGATACAATAGACTCTGTGTCAGCGGCAAAGTAGTGAGCATAGACCGGAACGTCGTCAGCATCAAGTTGGTGCAGGAGCCCACATGCAGACAACAAAGAACTGATATCAGCTTATAGAGAACGAATAATAAAGAGCCCAACACTGACCCTTGTGGCACACCAAAAGAGGCTGGGACCCAACGGGGCCGAGTGGCATCTGAAACCACACAGTTAGTGAAAGAAAAGAAAGAACCAATTCAAAATGAGCACCGGCCAAGATCGGTGCAGGTGTCACGAAATAGAGTATTCCCCGTATTAATTGTATCCCCCCAAATTAAAAATGGTTGAAAAAAAGCGCTTCTATGTGTATTTTTTGGCAAATTAGTTTTCATCTGCTTTGTTTTGAACAATGACACTAACAGGTATGTTTATTCCTACTAGATAATTTTGTTTTACCCTGTTTTCAGAGCACTTAAAACATTTAAAACACTTAAGAACACTCAGAGTCACTAAATAAATTCGAGTTGCCTTTATCTGAGCATTGCTTAGGACACTTAAAACAATTAGAGTCACTTTAAATTTTGATTACAGCATAATTTTTGTTATTGTGCGCATTTTTAAAAAAGGGGATAGAATGGTTTATCCCCCGGATAGTATAGACCGGTTATTTCCATCCGGGGAGATAGATTAATTCATCCCCCGGATAGATTTCAGGGGAATACTCCGTTTCGTGTCACCGGCAGTACTTCTGCGAGGCAGGCTACACAAAAGGCATTATTTTGACTGCCATAATGTAAGCTTGTCACTGGTCTGGGTAAGCCTATGCGCTTAGATCTCGGTCAACGTACAGATGGTACATTCCTCATCCTATTTCATGCTGCTGTTATTGTTGTTGTTGTTGACGATGACAATGACGACGACGACGGCGATGATGATGATGATAATGGCAGTGATGATGATGGTGAAGGTGATGATAATGATGAATTCTCGCGCAAAGAATGTCCACTAACTTTTAAACAACCTGGGGATGAGATGAGTGATGTGCTTTCTCATTGCCTTGCTCACAGACAATAATCATGGGTCAGGAATGTAATGTAGCTTAATCATCCTAATATAATATCATTCAGACAATAACATAGGAACTTGTCAAAGGTTGCCGCGGACTGTTTTGAAGTAGAGTCCGGCCTGCCACCCTCTGGTTACAGGGCACCGAGCATCCCGCTATACCACCGCGTCCCACAATTCCCGTAACCCTAGAGTTTTAACTTCTGATGACTTTTTTTAGTCGTCCGATGATTTTTTAAGGCGCAAATCCCAAAAATTTCAGGATTTCTTCTTCACAGATCGCGTTATTCCCCTGCGTCAGTGGCAGATTTGGAATGGACCTGGTGGTCTGGTCGTCCCCTGCCCTTGTTGGGTCAAAAATGGCGTCCTCGGCCCGTACTTACTACATAAAACTAAAATTCCCTTCATGGAAACTAAATTCTCATACTTTTACCAGTTAGGCTAATTATATTACGCCTATAATTTTTAATGACTTCAGGCAATCACACACGAATTTAACACTCATTACAGAATTACTTATTTCTATTTATTTATAATGTCGGCCCTCACTTACTTTTATTTATTTCTATGGCACATTACCGCATTGCTCAGGGCCAGTGATGCCACAGCTGGGTTTTTTCCACTAGATCTGTTTTTTTACCTTCGTCTGGGTTTCTAGATTTTTTGGGGCAAAATCTTGGTTTATTTTGGTGAGTTGACATTTTGCATTTACAACACATGAATATTCTGTGAAATTCAATGTAAAATGGTTGTGATACACACTTTTTCCACTAATTTTAATTTTAGACTCCACAATCAAGATCTCACAATGTCAATTCACAAATAATTTATAAACTGAAGAATAGATATGCACAGAAATAAGCCATTTTGACATCTCAAAATAGGTCAGGTCACTCCTCTCCCCTTGTTAAGTCGTTTTGACATCTATAACATGCATATAATTATATATACACTGTAGGTCAGGTATAGTGGTATAAAAGCCTTGTTGAATAGTTGGCCTATATTAATGCTCTAAGTGGTCAAAACGTTGGATTGTTGATGACTTATTAGTATTATCATTATTATTATCATTACTATTATTATTTTGTTATATTATTATTATTATTATTATTATTATTATTATTATCATTATTATTATTATTATTATTATTGGCATAAAAAAATCTATTCTATGATCTATGATCTTATTATTATTATTATTATTTTTTTTTTTTTATTTTTTTTACCCGAGGTATCAATGATCCCTCAGGATTTATAAAAATTATTTCAGGAGTAAAAATGAATCTCCGAGAAATCAGGCCTCGTCCCAGGTTTCACAACCATCCTTAAATGTGCCTCTGAATGCAATGGCATTGTGACGTGCAACACAGATGGAAAGACGTTGGAACAGAAATTTTGGTTCACGGTGATCTCCAGAGACTGCTGAAATGCGACGTCCCAGCTCAGAGAGAAATTCTGTCCCTTCAGCGTTTATAGGTCCAAGGGTTTCAAAAGCAACAGGAACAAACATGTGGGTTGTAGGCAGCAATGCATATTTGGCAGACTTATGAACAGCCGCCTGTTCAGCTGCAGAACCTGCCGAGATAGCTGATTGTGATAGATATGAAGCAGCACAAGTGTGAACTACTGTAGCATCCCAGGCCATGTATTTGCCAGCAGACCAAGGAACCAGTGTGGCACCGTCGGGACGTTTGCCATCGGTCCTCAGAAGACCCGTTGGCTCCTTTGTGCTTGGTATATCCGCACTCTGGAGTGAACGCCAAATTATGTCGTTAATGGCATGATGTCGGATGGAACGCCCCTTCGATAGCCTACAAACCAGCCCATGGTGACCATTTGAGCTAACAGCATCTCCGCATCGACACATGTGAGGGCGACAGAGGTCAAGGCCCAACCGAAGACCAACTGCCACTCGCACTGTCTCGTTGTCAATGCAGAGTCCACAAGAAGTGATTGGGAGGGCAGTTAGCCAGTCTCCCAAGTGAGAAAAGCTGGCAGCAGCCAGTCTAGCCCGATCAAAAGGATTGCTCATGGAGGCCAAAATTGACATTTTGTCCCTCTCTACCAAAGGCCTGTCCCACGAGCCCTGCTTAGCTGGCAGAGGATCCATGATACATGGAAGAGTGTCATGTCGTGCCAAAATCACCTCCTCAATGTAGGCGTCTGTGACAGTGGTGCATTTGGTCAAGATGGCAGACTGAAGTTCTGAAGTGCTCGCAGCTGAGGCCATGTAGGCAGAAGAAGCCAGCGAAGACACTCGTCTCAAACCCAGACCACCATCTGGAATGGGGAGTGAAGCCTGCATCCATTGATGCTCGTTCAAGCTGATGTTGATGATGCGTTCAAGCCCTTCCCTCATTACTTCATCCATTTGTCCCAGCGTAGGGTGGTCCTGGCAGGGAGAGCAGCGGAGCACATGACTGAGCTTAGGGGCTCCAAAGGAAGATCTTAAAAGGATAAGGCTGCTCTGTGCAGGCAGTTGGCAGAGATCCTCAATGGCATCAACCAGAGTCTCACAATGTGCCTGCAGCATGTCATCTAGTGCTAAGCCTTTAAACAAAGCAGCCCCCAAAAGAGTGAGTGATTCACAGTTAACACACTGGAATTCTGAAAATGAAGGGTGTTTGCAAAGATCCAGTGAAGGAGAGTAGCATTCACATTTATTTATATTCAAATTCAGTCCAAGGGAATCATTCAAGGAAGTCAACGATGCAATGTCCTTGGTAACAGTCTCTAGACTGCCACCCAATGAGAGGTCATCCAGGTAGCCAATGCGAAGGTCAGACTGCATGGAGTGTAACACTGGCTGAAGAGGGAGACAAAACAGAAGTGGACCTAAAGGGTCTCCCTGCTGAGGGCCCATTTGGGACGAGATGGAAAAAGAGCCAAATTTCAATACAGAAGCAGATGAGTAGCACTGATGAATGAAGCTATAAATTTCAGGTATCAGTGTGTAGGCAGACTGGAGCATTACATCTCTGTGAAGGCTGTTAAATGCATTAGAGAAATCCAGTTTCACAAATACATGGTCCTGGGGCATAGCAGTGACATATTTTCTTGTTGCATGGATTGCTGCCTCACACCCAGCTGGAGTAGCTATGCCAACCTGTAACGGGGCAAAAAAGGAATCCAGTTTACCAATTGCGTATCTGTTGGCGCATTTGGCAGCCACTCTTCTTAGAGTGTACCCGATCGCTATGGGTCTTAGACCTCCTGACTTCTTAGTTAGCGCAATAAGGCTGCCACCAAACAGTGTTGGTCTCACTTCTGGCGGGCAAGCACCACGTAGCAAGATGTTAACAAATCCTGTCATTTCCCTAAGTAGTGCTGATGACGACTCACGATGATTGATAAGCTCAAGAAGGTGCTGGGGGCGCAGCCCATCTGGCCCACCAGCAGAACCTGATGGAAAGGAGCGGATCGCTGCTTCTACATCCGACAACTCAACTTGGTATGGTACTGTAGTGGTGGGGCTTGAAAGACCAGCAAGACGATCGGGATGAGGGTCTATCGGGTGTTTGTCAACCAAGATGTTGAAGTTTTCCAAATTTGGCGTAGCAGGGTGGCTTTGATCACAAAGAATGCGAACGGCTGCACTAATATTGCCATCTTCCAGTTTGGAGGCAACAGCAGCCAAAAGGGCATCTGAGCGTTTAACAGGGGCCCCGCAGCCCGTCCCTGCAGTTGAAGTCACCACAGATGGTTGAGTGGACTGACCCAGGGTTTCCACACGTCTCTTCACTACATTTGCCAAATTGTGTCTTCGGCCAGCTCTCTTGGGCTGAGCCAGAACGTCCGGGGCAAACCTAAGTAGAGCCTGCCAACAATCCAGGTCAGAAGGTCGGATACAAATCGAATGCAAAATATCTGTCAGAGATTGCGAGCATGCCAATCGAGCACCTCTTGGGATGTGTTTGAGAAGCGGTCGGCCAACCTCTGGATGCGCTATTGGGTCTGGAGAAGGTGGTTTAACCTGCGTGGGGGTGGTAACAGGCAGTGTCGCCCCATTCTCAGCACGTGTAGTGTCCCCGCTGCCCGCGACCGATGATATGGCCAAGGGTGGACGATCAGATCCGGGGCAGGGACTGTCTCGTGGACCGTGACGATGGACTGTTCCATCACGGAGGTGAAGCTGTCGTTTTGCGAGGCAGTGACTGCAAATACCACTGGACTTTCCAGCCCGCTCGGATTGCATTAAAATCGGTGGTCGTCAAATACTCCTATTATCGCTCTGCGCTCTGCGTGCGAAGTGCGAGAAAAAGGCAAACAAAAGCATGGACAACATTGTCAGAACAGCAAAAAATACCTGAGCAACTAAAGTCGTGAAATCATCATAACTACTGACTGAAAAACGAGTGCAAAGCCAGAGAAAATCGAATAGCAAACCATTAAAACCAGCAGAGCAACAAAAACGTGTCACCGGCGGACGAGGCCATCCCAGAATTGTCCTGTATATTATTATTATTATTATTATTATTATTATTATTATTATTATAATTATTATTATTATTATTATTATTATTATTATTATTATTATTATGCAGACTGATCAAGAATACGATGTAGTGCAGTAGATATCATCCAAGAACCACTTCTTCCTCAATCGGAGTTCCCTACAGATACAGGACTCTACACTAATACGAGTTTAACCACAACGAAAATGTTACAAAATGGTACGAAAATTGTGTGAAATCGGACCATGCCAACCCGACCTCAATGGACCCTGACAATTTCCAAGAGATGAATTTGGCCGCAAGTTTCATGTTTCTTGATATACAAAAATTATCGGAAGAGGTTGTATGAAAGAAGGAAGGAATTGGCTTATATCTTCTTTCTTCTTCTTTTGCTTCTGGCTAGGATTAATTCCTCGCTGTGGAGGGGTCAGCCACTCGGATCCTTTGTCTCCATGTTGTTCTGTCTCCAGCGTCCTCCTTTCTCAGACCAAGAAATTCCATGTCCTGCTGGATCATATCCATCCACCTTTTCTTCTGCCGCCCACCGCTGCGACGTCCTTGTACTTCTGCACGCATGATTCTTTTGATGCTACTGCCCTCATCCGATCGCTCCACATGACCATACCACCTCAGTCTGGACTCTCGTATTTTATCGGATGTGCAGGCTACTTCAACTGCTTTTCGTATGTTTTCGTTTCTTCTCTTATCTTTCAAAGAGACTCCAAGTATCCATCTCAGCATCCTCATTTCTGTTCTTTCCTGCAGCTCCTCCTCTCTCCTCCTCAGCGTCCAGGCCTCTGCTCCATACATCATCACCGGTCTTATCATTGTCCTGTATATCTTTCCTTTCAGATGAATCGTGATTTTTGGATCACATAAAACACATGTCAGATCTCTCCATTTCTGCCAAGCTGCTTTTATCCTATTCTTTACATCTTGTTCACATCCTCCTTTGGCATTCATTACCGACCCTAGATATTTGAAGGTCTCCACCTGCCTCAGTGTATTTCCTTCACCATCAACAATCACCAAATCCTCATCCGTCCTTGAACACACCATGGTTTCGGTCTTACTGGCATATTTTATTTTGAGGCCCTTCCTCTCCATTGTCGTCTGCCAACCAGTGAAGCTTGCCTGGCCATTTTGTGCCGATTCATAAGCCACATTCAGGTCATCAGCATACAGCATGTCCCAAGGTACCTCTCTCCTGATGTTCTCTGATATCGCATCCATTACAATGATGAATAGTAGTTGGCTCAGGCATGATCCCTGATGTACGCCAACTCGTATTTCAAATTCCACCGAGCCCCTTGCCCTGCACCTCACTGAAGTGAGGAAATTGGCTTATATATTCACCAACAAATCAAAAGCTGTACTGCCAAGCTTGTTGGTTACTCGCTGATTGCAAATCTGTGCATTTTAGCAAGGATGAATTACAATTAATTTACTGTATTTAACTATGTCAGTACAGGCGCCCTCATGAAGTTCTCCTCGTTCCCTCTCCATGCAATAAAACCTAAATCCGCCACTGCTCTGCGTATACCCACATGGTCTTTGTGAGGTGAGCTGCGAGCATACGCTATATATTCGCGTAGGCTACACCCTCGTTTACAGAGGTGAGCACACGCTGTCATAATTCTACTTTCATATTGAACTCTGAAGAAAAACACTAACAAATATCTTAACTCCTGTAAATCCAATTAAAAAGTCAATAGTGCGCCTCAGTTAGTTCGCTTAATTTTAAAGCATAATTATTATCACAAGTGGGACATATCACAAGCAAATTATCTTAGACACGCAGGACTACATGGGTCATAGGCCTATGAGCCGTGGAATATGGCATGTAAGAAGATAGTGGAGTGTGGCTATGATCTTAGATGTAAAAGAACGATGGAAAGGGAATAAAATGCGGGGAAAGGTAGTTTTATTGAAAAAAGAGAAAACGAAAACGACAAGAAACGGAAACGGAACATAATATTTGACTTTGTTACATCTTTTACGAAAACGACAAGAAACGGAAACGGAAAATAATTTGACTTTGTTACATCTTTAACTGCATATTAAACTTAAAAACCTTGTTATGCAGTTTTATTTTAATCAACAAAATTAATAACACAACTTTATAAGTACACCAACATTGATATTATTATGAGTGACAATAATCTAGAAGAGTAATTTTTCTTACAACTTTGGTCTAATAAGAAATTGATGAAAATGCAATGTATCTTTTCAAATTGAATGCATCTTTTCAAATTGAAATTGTAGGGTGTAAACATAAGTCCGCGTAAGTTTACATCTATGCTGATCGACATAACGCAATTAAAATCTAATCAGAAGTGAATAGGCTACTATAGATGTGTACCGTTACTAAATTATATATTTTACTTAAAATTGTTACTTATAAGCCTGTATGACAAAGACGTTTATGACAGAATAACTCTTGTCAGTTAGGGAAGGTGGGGGCAAGAGTGGCAAAAAGTCACAAAATGTGGAATAAAAATATTAATATCCAATATTAAACATATCAAGATGAAACTTGTTTTTAGTGTAGGTAGATCATCGGTGCATACATGAAATTGCTTAAATTGCTACTGGATACGATTTCTTCTTCAAAATCTGGCTTGGGGTGGAGGCACCCAAAAGACCACTCTTGCCCCATGCTGTGGGGCATGAATATCATGCCACTATATACTTGCTTTGCACGCACTTGACTTCAACAGCATTGCTAAATATTCGCTCCTTCTTTTACGCTTGCCAGCAGCAGTAGGCAGAAGAACCTGGCGATGTTTTTTCTGAACAAGAGAACTAGACGTCAAGCCTTTAAAAAGTTTACATGAAGCCACTTTATTCCTAAACGCTGCTTTACTTGCCTGACTTTCTCACAGGTGAGGATATGCTGAGTATCAGCGGTATCACTTCATGAATTTCTTCGCAGATGAGCAATCATTGAGCATAGGCTGGGAGTCAGTAACAGCACTGTTCTGAATGTCCTCATGGGTGAAGATGGGCTAAACCCAATTGGCAGCCTATCATGTTTACATTTCCTGGAAGGACCAGACAGGAACAGTTTCTCTCTTTCTCTCTCATCACTTATCTCAATTTCATCAAAGAAAAAAATATGGGCAGTTGATACTCTTATATGAGTTTTTCAAAGGCAGGTGCCACCTTAATATTGATTGCACTATCTTGTGTTTTGACTTCTCAGTTGTTAGTGCTCGCAGGTTCCCCACGGTTGAGCACGAAGCTCTGGTTTTCCGGGGCGATTTGAGCTTTGCATTGATTCTTTGAATTCTGTTGATGTTCCAAGTTATCTTTTCATCATAAGCTTTTGGAACCTTTTCACTTTCGTGTCCTGTTTTAATATTGCTACTGCATAATAAGGGCTATTGCTGCTGCCTTTCCTGATTATGTCTTCTCAACCAAAGTCCGTGACTTTGGTGTTGCTCTGGACCAAGAGCTCACTTTTGCTCCACATTCACTCACTCAGCCGTGTCTGTTATTATCAACTGCGTAAACTACGCACTGTTGCTCGCTCGCTTACTCCTACTGTTGCTGCTACCCGTGTCCATTCTTTCGTTACCACCAGACTTGACTACTGTTGCTATTTCTATGCTTGCCTAAGGTAGCACGCTGGTTGAGCACGGAAGAGTGCCTGTCTGAGTTGCCTTGATCGCGTCCTGCTCTCTGCAGCCCACCATATTAGCCGCCTACTCAAATTCAGCCATTATCTCCAGCTACATGCTTGACTTTCTCAACTATAGTTTCCTGTCAAGCAGCAAATAGAGAATAAGATCTATACCCTAATCTGGCACTGCTTGCTAGGCCTTGCTCCTTCCTACCTTTGAGAGCTCTGTAACGCTATACTCTTAGTGCTCGCCACTTCCGCTCCATCGTTCAGCGTCCTCGCCGTCCTCGGTCGCTCTTTGCTCGTGGCCTACTTTCACTATATATGCATCAACCTGGAATGGCCCTCCTCTGACACTCTGCTCTCTGTCTAAAAGTCATTCTCAGGCTTTCCTCTCTCATCTTAAGACAGTTTTTATTTGGCCGAGCTGAGGTTGGGAGCGCCTCTGAGTATTCTCCTTGAAGACGCTATACAAATGCATTTAATGAATGAATATCCTGCTGAAGTTTCTTCACTTTTTGTTTGTCCGATCGTTATGTGTTGTTGGCCGATTCCAGCCTAACGTTGGTTGCCTTCTTCACTTCACCCTTCAGATCTCCAAGTCAAGGGGCGCGGTGGTGTAGTGGTGGCGTCGTTGCCTTGAAGCCGGAAGGTTCGGGGTTCGAATCCACCTCGCCGCGTAAGGACCTTGGGCAAGTCCTTCACTCACAATTGCTCAGTGCTTCGGCGTGAAACTCCGATGCAGTGTCCGCTCTGCATTTGGGAGCGCCTCTGAGTAGAGAGAGAGCTTGAAAAGGCGCTATAACAAGTGCACATACAAACAAACAAACAGACATGTCACAACGCTGTATTAAAACGTCAAAAGGCACAATAGGCATGCACAAAGCCAGGATTCCAATGGCGTAGGACCCGTAGGTCAATAGCTTGAAATTCCATGCTTTATCATTGCTTGGCATTTCGAAAAATCTCCACTAGATACCATTTTCACGGCATGGCACAATACTTCGTCAGTGTGACTTTCTCGCAGAGTTTTACGCTTATATAATTACTAGCAGGAGTACCCGGCGTACACGTGGCCCGGGAAATTTAGGATTCGATCCTACCCCGAGAAATTGGGGTTTCACGAAAATTTCCACCCCATCCCACCCCTACCCCTCCACCCCCACCCATTCACCCCCAACCCCTCCCACCACACCAACCCCACTCCACCCCAGCCCACTTCACCCCACCTCCCACTCCATACCCACCTCCTCCACCCCAACCCCCACCCACTCCCCCCACCCCTCGACCCCCCCACCACCACCCAACCACCATCACCACATCCAACCCCATCAACCCCACCCTCCCCGACACTCCTCCACCCCAACCCCTCGACGCCCCACCCCGCCTATCCCCTCCCCCACCCTGCCTCCACTGGTATGCAACCTGTGAAATCCGCACTGGCAAGAGAGCTGACCTTAAACACCTCTAAAATGGTTAAAATCACTGCTTTTATACGTGGCAAGCGAATGAAAATTTATAGCGAAAATTAGTGTTTTCAGCCTCCGCACCCTGGCCCCATGGTGGTAGAGATTCACCAACCACTGATCCGGGTGGTTCTGATGGACCTCTATCTAGGAAAAATTCAAACCAATACCTGCGTTTTTTGGAAAAAAAATGGGAGGTTTCGTCCCCCACCCAGGCCCCCATGGTGGTAGAGAATCGCCAACCCCTAGACTTAGTGTATCAAGCCGAGACCTACACAGTAGTGAAGGTTTGGAGTGAAAAGCTCAAAAACTGTGAGCGTGCATTCTGGACAAATATACATACATACATACATACATACATACATACATACATACATACATACATACATACATACATACATACATACATACATACATACATACATACATACATCCATACATAGCCACATCCTTTCTTATAGATATAGATAACGTTGATTCACATACATGTAGTACATTATGTACAACGCCAAAGTGCCAACCAATTAATAAACTAATATACCGGTAGGATACCTGTGGGCAAAACTGGCATACCGCTGGGGCAGAACTGGCATACCGCTGGGGCAAAACTGTCATACCGCTTGGGCAAAAGTGTCAGTGATGGGGCAATAGTGGCACGTGAAACGGGGGCAAGAGTGGCATACAATGGTACTTTTGCCCCGATTTGGGTGCTCATAATTACGAGTATCTAACAACATTATTGCGTTGCCTAATTTCTTAAAACTTTGAGCATTGAAAAGAACACACATTCCTGCATAATACAAAATAGAGCTTTAACAAGTGCGATCTTTATACTGAAAGTGAGCAACATATTTGTGATACTCACAAGAGTTGCAAATAACGCGAAAAATCGAAAAATGATATAAAATTTTCACCATTCAACTCTTGGAAACTCTCGGCTTATGAAAACGTAACACTTAATGATAGTCTATGTTCGCACTAGGTAAAGGTTTCAGAAAATAAGTACATCGAAAGTGGGGATGCCACTCTTACCCTCCCCTGCCACTTTTGCACCACTTACCCCTACATTTCTTGTATGTACCTACCACATGTAGCCTATATCTTAAATAACATTACTTGACTGAATCATTGAGAGTACAGTGAAAACGTATGGAATAGCCTATCAGACAAAAATAAAATCAAGGAAAATAATGACAGACAGTAAATAAATAATTAAATAAAGCTATATAAAAATAATAAAGCGGAATAAAACGATTCGTAAAACCTCGAATAAAACGACCTTTTCTTGAAAAACTCAAAAACGAAAAGAACACGCTTTAGACGACTACGGCTACGATATTCGAGGGTCATTTGGATGGGTGTCAGAGGGAGCCATAGATATATTCATTGGATGCGGAGAATAGACGGTTTGCGTAGACGCGTCACGGCTCATTTGCATAATGGCCTGAGCCATCTTGATATACAGGCAATACTTGTTACCATTGGATACGTATGCGAATAGCGCTTATTATAACAATTATTTCCTGTGTTTTTAGTGTTTTATCTGGGGCAAACTTACTGAAATGGATAAAGATTCAATTAGAGAAGTCCAAAATACACAAGCTTGAATGTCCAGGTTAACGTGCGAAGAGCACCGGCGGCTAAAAACTGCAGCCAGATACAATCTATCGCAAGCAAAACTGAAAGGCTCTGTTACAATCAGCTGTTTTGCGATGCTCTATGACAGACCACCTTGTCGGCTCGCATAGAGACATGGTCTCAATACAGACACCACAATGCTTAGGGAGTTATTTAATTCATTTAGGCCTATTCGACAAATTATTATCTGAACATGTTGTTTCAGCGAATAGCCTAATTAGCTGATCGCGGATTCACCATTGCCGAGTGTCATTTATTAATGCCTCTCGTCATATGGCAGCGTGTATGCAAAAAGAGCTTTGGATTTTGAACAAAGTTGAATTTCAAACGTTCACACATTGCCTACACGTTGGGAGAACACATCAGTGCATCAAAAGTACACTATAATTGGAAAACCTGTATCCCTTTATTTTATTTAAAAAGCATCGCGGGAGATTGGACACATTGACAGTATCATAGTATGGTTCAGATATGCTACTGCTGTTTAAAAGCAATCTTAGCAATTTTGCTGTGCCATTTTCTGAATAATGCACAGTATTCTGACAGTGGAATTACTATAGTTACCTAGTCAGTGTTTTATTTCAAATTTGTTTTCTATTTTGCTGCATATAGTCGGATGCAGTGCTGTAGGCTACCGGTAGTTGTTGTGCTGGTATCAGGGGACCTGTTACTATAGGTCTCCCTTGTGTTAACAGTTTACTTCAACAATATTCAGTCATAACAAGTTTGTTAATAAATTTAATTGCTAAACCTAACGGCAACAAGACTGCAAAGCATCAAATATTTTCAGTAAATATTGAAGAAAATATTTTTATACTTTTTTGAAATGTGTGAAGCTATGTACCCATTATAGTTGCCAGTGATTAAAATATTACATGGTTGACTTTCCAAAAAGCTCAGGCAAAACACATAATTATGGGAAAATGGTGAAGCTTCTCGGCTGCTTACATGCATCCGAAATTGACTAACATAATGTTACAGATGCTCTGCCTACAAACATGCATATAACTGCAGAATGGAATGTGTGCAAAATAAAGTTGCAAAATTTCAATTTCACAAGACTGCACACCGGTACTTGTATCTTATAAAAAATATTAGGTCTAATGATGTCTAATGATGTTCCTTCTGAAGTTGAATATCATAAATGACATATGTAGCTGCTCATGAGCAACACCCATGCTCTGTTGCAGCCAATTTAAATTTGGATTCAATGAGATGGCAAAATTAACAGGTTTAAGCAACGAGTAAAGGTTTCGATACACTTGTGCAACAAACATCTTTCAGATTGGAGGCTGCTATCCTGCATGCTCAAAATCTGATTTACTTTCTGGTCTATACCTGTCTTTCTTTCCATCAATGTCTTATCATTTTCCAACATTTTACAATAACTGATTCTGCATGTTCAGAAGTTAAGCTAGAGTGCATGTAGTATGTCCATTGATAAAAAACAAGCATAACTGTCAAAACAAGGTGACATCAAGGGCAGCTCTGCAGTTCATGGCCAAACTGACAATCTAGAATAATAGTGGTCTATTTCTATGTCTGTTGGATCAACCTTTGCTAACAACTTTCAAGATGAAGCTGATGATGAAGCAGATTAGGCAGACAGCTTACAATGTAGAAGCTAAGGAACTTGATGACAATGGTGTGCATAAGATACAGTTGACAAGACCAGATACAGTGACAAAGATATGAGGATCCAGTTCTTTTGGACTACTCTTATCTGACAACTCTTCTGACTCAACGCAGCACTCGTGAATAAGCTGGTGCCCCGCGCTTGGCTTTCAAGTGGTGGTTTACAATTACGTTGGAAGCAGCCCAGCCCAGTCCGTGAAAAAGCATAAAGCATAGGCCTAGACCTGCTTGTTTATAATAGCAGATCTGGGCTCCGGCCGAAATTCGCTTCAGGGATTCGGGCCGCTCCAGGCTGGACGGTGTTTAGACCGCTATGTGGGTTAAGGTATAGGCCTATGGATAAATCAATTGGCCAATGACGATAACTTTATTCCATCAACTAACAATTCACCGGGTAACGGCGTGTAGCCTACTTTGACAACAGCTCATAGCTGTAAGCCAATATGGCCGACCACAGAGTCGCACATTAGGCCACGCCCTTTTGCATTCCGTCTATACATCAGTGGCTTTCAACGTTTTTCTAGTGGCGGAACCTTTCTCAAAGAACTATTTGCCCGCGGAACCCTGCGCGTTTCACCCGTCCAGTGTTTCAAGAAGCACCTAGCAAATACTTAGCCTACAGTTGTAACTTGCAATATTATTTAATATTTAGATTAAAATGTACGTTACTTGCACATCTGGTGCAGTCCATAGTATCACATTGCAAATACGTGCTTTAGAATTATAGAAGTGTTAGTCCAGTGCACAAAAGACTGTCTGAGAACAACTGCAATTCTGTTCTATTTCGACAACAACTACCCATCCATCTGACAGATGAATAGAACTTTGAAGTATGAAAATTACGCCGTATTCCAGATCAGTTTTATGGACAAGTTGGCTAAAGAAACCTTTTTCAAGTTTACTTCAAAATTTGTGCCTGATTTAAGTCGTAACGCATCGTAGAGAGACACATAGGCAGACGCATAATGATTCATATTCAACAATAAAGAATTGTTTGGGGCTCAACTATTGTGAGTGACACGAGGCTATATAGTGGGGCCGAGGGGCTTCAGCTTATTTAGGGAGTTTCTGCTTCGTTTGCCGGCAACGTCACTGCACTTGAAAAAGTGATCTGTCACAATAAGCACACATCTAATTTTTGTGGGGCGCGGTGGTGTAGTGGTGGCGTCGTTGCCTTGCAGCCGAAAGGTAGTAGGTTCGAATCCACCTCAAGTCGCCGCGTAGGGACCTTGGGCAAGTCTTTCACTCGCAATTGCTCAGCGCTTCGGCGTGAAACTCCGATGAAGCGTTCACTCTGCAGTCGGGAGTGCCTCTGAGTAGAGAGCTTGAAGGTCGCTATAACAAGTGCACATACAAACGTCATTCTTGTTTTAAACATCTAGTGCGATTTTTCGAGAAGCAGATAGCGAGTGTAGGGTCCTGGTCTTAGTCTAGGCCTGTCCGTTAAGGATTCCACAGATAGCTAGGCCTATATATGCTTACAGCTCAGCAAAAATTCGAATATCCGCTACTTCTGGGTTAAAATTTAACCGCCGGCTTTTCAAAATGAACTGATCAAAAGAAGAATAATCTTTTAAAAACAAGTCGTTGGCCTCAACACATTCTGTTCATTCAGAACAGATACTAAGCGTCCAAATATAGTTTAAAACCAATTATGAAAAGCGCTTTATTTGTCCGACTTGACAGTTGGAAACGAATGCAAGCTATAAACCCATACAACCGAGATTTACATGTGATAAACATGCCTTCCGAATAACGAGAAGGCCATATAATGAACGACATAATTATAGAGAAGAACAATAATATTACATTTACGTTTTAATGTTATTTTAAGCAAGAATGACTGAAGACTGGGAAATAATCTATTCATTGTTAATATTTTTGTGATTTCGGTTATTGCCTTAAAAATTTCTATCAAACTGCCGCGGAACCCCTGGCCGACGCCCGCGGAACCGCGAGAGGCGGATACTAAATTAACATAGTTAGGCACAAAAGAATGGGATCCTGGCAGGGGTTACGAATAAATGCCGGTCTATCAATTGGAAGCGAAAACAACTTGGGTGTAGGCCGTAGTGTTCAGCGATATTTCAATGATTACGTACATGTATTACATAATTATAATTATTATTGTACATGACTGGCGAATAAAAATTGAAAAATTATTCCATGGACTCTCAATAACTCCGCAAAGATCTCGTAGGGTGGAACGTAGAAAACCAAACTTTGTCATTTTTCGCATTTGACTATAAGCTGGTTTGTAATATTAACTAGAGCTGTTGTTCGATAAAAAATTTTAATCGAAATTAATCGCGCGATTAATTTTTTTAATCGCAATTAACTGCAAATTAATCGCAATACATTTCCTTGAAATGTACTAATCTTACTATTTTCTAAGGACCCCTGAAGCATAAAATTTTGATGACTGAATGCATTCTTTTTATTGCGAACATAATGACTGTACAACTTGTTTCCCGGGCGGATTAACCGCACTCCATGTTGCTGATGAGGCTGCTGTATGCTGGCTTAGCGCGAACTGCATACGCTAAATAAAAAATAATCGCGAACATATTTAATCACCTTTGGATTAGTCCTATTGAATTTCTGCATTTAGTTTATTGAACAGTTTTGTATGACAGACATAATTGAAACGCTGTTCAAATCAGTCAACTGCTCAAAATCCGTTAATTGTTTTCATTTGAGCCACCTATAATTAAAATGATATAGGCCTAAAATTAATGTGAAAATTAGACAACCGTTTTTGACCAGTGTTTAATCTAGTCCCCGCCCTCTGGGGGGGGAATTGAGGTTTCTGGGGGGGAGACAATTGAGCGTCTGAAGGACGCTCGTGATGCGCGTAGCACCGAGACTGGGAGGGGGAGGGGTATGGGGAGGGGATGCGCCCCTCCCCATCAGAAACTTTTTGAATTTCCACATTTCAATGGCAGCATGTTAAGGTGTTGTCTTTACAAAATAGCTGTACTTTTTCAGTGATCCATTAGAAAATTTTTGAATTTCCACATTGCAATGACAGCATTTTAAGGTGTTGTCTTAACAAAATAGCTGTACTTTTTCAGTGACCCATTAACTTTTTTTGAATTTCCACATTGCAATGGCAGCATTTTAAGGTGTTGTCTTAACAAAATAGCTGTACTATTTCAGTGACCCATTAGAAAATTTTTGAATTTCCACATTGCAATGGCATCATTTTAAGGGGCCATCTTAACAAAATTGACCCATTAGAAACTTTTTGAATTTACACATTGCAATAGTAGCATTTTAAGGGGTTATCTTCACAAAATAGCTGTACTTTTTCAGTGACCCATTAGAAACTTTTTGAATTTCCACATTGCAATGGCATCATTTTAAGGTGTTGTCTTAACAAAATAGCTGTATTTTTTCAGTGGCCCATTAGAAACTTTTTGAATTTCCACATTGCAATGGCATCATTTTAAGGGGTCGTCTTAACAAAATTGACCCATTAGAAACTTTTTGAATTTCCACATTGCAATAGTAGCATTTTAAGGGGTTATCTTAGCAAAATAGCTGTACTTTTTCAGTGACCCATTAGAAACTTTTTGAATTTCCACATTGCAATGACAGCATTTTAAGGTGTTGCCCTAACAAAATAGCTGTTTTTTTCAGTGGCCCATTAGAAACTTTTTGAATTTACACATTGCAATTGCATTTTAAGGTGTCATCTTTACAAAATAGCTGTACTTTTTCAGTGACCCATCAGAAAATTTTTGAATTTTCACATCGCAATGGCAACATTTTAAGGTGTCGTCTTAAAAAAATAGCTGTACTATTTAAGTGACCCATTAGAAATTTTTTGAATTTCCACATTGCAATAGCAGCATTTTAAGGTCTTAACAAAGTAGCTGTACTATTTCAGTGACCCATTAGAAAATTTTTGAATTTCCACATTGCAATAGCAGCATTTTAAGGTGTCATCTTAACAAATTAGCTGTAGGCCTACTTTTTGAGTGACCCATTAGAAACTTTTTGAATTTCCACATTGCAGTGGTTGCATTTTAAGGTGTCATTTTAACATGATAGTATCATATATTATAGTAGTAAATAGTGTCATTATAATCATATAATAATAAATAATATCACGGTATATTATAACACTTCATGTAAAACAATGATTAAAAACAGTAACTAAAAACAATATCATTTCGTCAAATTTTTCTGGGGGGGGAAATGTCAATCCTGGGGGGGGAACTTTCCCCCCCCAGAGACGTCTAGATTAAACACTGGTTTTTGACTATCAAAATTAATTATTTATTCAGCCAATTGTATAGGCAGACTAGTTTATTTACATTGGTCGGTTCAAAAGATGATCCTATTAATTAACAATAGAAGGTCTACTATAATAATTGAACCTCATTATTTAGTCGCAATTTTTCACAAGAGGTTGCAGTTCTTGCCAAACCTGGTCGCAGTTGTCCTTCTGTAAACATTTATCATTTGAAACCTGGAGTTCAACCAATGTAGTCTGACGTGGTGGACGATGCGATGCTCATTGCTCACCGTTAGTCTTTAACGCATGTTTTGGTTCGCATGCAGGCGATAATTGAGCAAAGAGTTGCTATAATAATACTGAAATCATTTTTTGAAATATTTGCCAAAGAATGTATCACTAGCTTTAAGTATGAGCCTTTCGTTTAAAACGAGTTTTTCTGCCTTTGAGTTTATTTTAATCAGATCTAATTAACGCGTACGATTAATGCGTTAAAAATTTTAATCACAAATTTTTTTCACGCGTTAATCGCACGCGTTAACGCGATTAAATCAACAGCCCTAATATTAACGATAATGTCACACAGATTCCTTCCATGTAACCGTGCTTTTGGGTCACACTCCGCTACTTCCGCATTGTGCTTTCTATGGTGCGTTGAAGCACCACAGGCCGTGCCTTGACAGTAACCGTTCTGTTAGTCTCCGCATCAAGAATAAATCCATTCAGTCTGTCAAGTGGCTTACAGTCGTTGCAAACCCATAATTTACAGCATCTCATTGTAAATTCGTTTAAATTTGACCAATATAATTATATTTATTGCTTTTTCTGTAACAATTCAAGCGATTGAAAGTCATAAGTAAAGCCATTTTAAATGATTTGTACTTCAATAGAACGCTATTAAAGTCCCTTCGCTGTCAAGCGTTTAAATGATTTATTGCCAGTAGCCTATTATAGCCTACTAGCTGGGGTACCCGGCGTTGCCCGGGAAATTTAGGATTCGATCCGCTCCGGCCACAACCCCACCACACAACACCCCACCACACTGCGACCTCTATACCAGTACGCCACCGGAGAAATTTGGGTTTGACGAAAATTTCCACCCCATCCCACCCCCACCCCACCCCCTCCACCCCAACCCCCTCCCACCCCACCACCCCCACCCCACCCTACCTCCCACTCCATCCCCCTCCACCCCACCCCCACCCTCCACCCCACCTCAACCCCACTCCCTCACTCCACCCCACCCCAACCCCCACCCATCCCCAACCCCACCCCTCGACCCCTACGCCACCCCACCCCACCACCTCCACCTCCACCCCTCACCTCCATCGCACCCCTCCACTCCACTTTAGACACCTCTAAAACGGCGTAAATGACGGCTTTTGTACGTGGCAAGCGAATGAAAATTGTTAGCGAAAATTAGTGTTTTTGACCCCCCGCACCCTGGCCCCCCCCTGGTGGTGGAGATTTGCCAACCACTGATCCGGGGGGTTCTGATGGACCTCTATCTAGGAAAAAAAATCAAATCAATAGCTGCGTTTTTTTGAAAAAAGGGGGTTTCGCACCCCACCCTGGCCCCCATGGTGGTAGAGAATCGCCAACCCCTCGCCTTTGCGTCTCGTGCCGAGACCTACACAGTAGTGAAGGTTTGGAGTGAAAAGCTCAAAAACTGTGAGCGTGCATTCTGGACAAAGTCACATACCCACATACCCACATACCCACATACATAGCCACATCCTTTCTTATAGATATAGATAGATAAATTGTCAGCTCATAGTCACAATGTCATGATGGTTATTTATTTCTGCAATAAACTATTTCATGATATCATTGCTGAACGGTAATGGACCACCGCGGTTTAGTTCATTTCAAAAGGTAGAAGAATACTGAGTAATTTATCACAGAGCAAAGAATCATCGGTAATGACGGGTCCACAACCTCGGCCTACTTCACACCAGGTCAGTGGCGTAGACAAGGGGTTTCGGGGCTAAAATACCGAGTAATTTATCACAAAGCAAAGAATCATCGGTAATGTCGGGTCAACAACATCGGCCTACTTCAAACTAGGTCAGTGGCGTAGACAAGGGGGGTTTCGGGGGCTAACCCCCCCCCCCCCCATTGGCCTAGGAAAAAGTTTGTGTAAATGCTATTTATCCACTTAAATAAGAAAAAACGATTGCTTGTAGTAACAATTGTTTTTCTTACTTTATTCCCTGTGTTACTTTATTCCCTTTTTATTTAGGCTACTGTAATACTGTTGGGCTGGTGTCAGAAAGGGCATCCAGATCAAAAAAGTCCAACAACCCATCATAAATTCCTGGCTACGCCACTGAACCAGGTTGAACCGTAGCCTAAATCAGAAGCTCGGTCAACGTTCTTGCCTTTCTATAAATGTTAGAACGTAGTCGTTGGATAACATGAAGGGTCAACTACTCTGAACCCGACGCACTTCTCGATACATTCCAAAAAGACAGCAGAAAGATGATTCGTCTGCCGTTCCTTGTGCTTCTTGTTCTGGTGGTGGTAAGCTGTTCCATCGCCGCTCCAGTCGAAAATGGCGCAGAATTTGTCGAGCGCGGTAAGGTGTCCGTTATGACATTTTGTCAATTATTTTCTTTCGAAGTATGTATCCCTCAGTTCATTACAATCTTTCAGAATTGGAATATAAATATTCGCTCAATATAATATTATCTGCACTATCGCCATAACGGTGCTGCTTCAGTTGATATAGCGTATTAAATAAAAAAGACTGTGATGGCACAGTGCATAAATTTGTTTTTCCCTAAGGTACTTCATTCCCCCAGGGGCTTATGGACTATTATTAATTGAAGAATGAATGTCTGGTGGGTCAGGCCTCGTCTTCAGGGTATGCGGCAAAAGTACCTTTGAAAGCGACCAGGTTGTGGAGTTGAATACAAATGGACAGACGTTGAAAAAGGAAGAAAGCTTCACGTCTGTCACCACTGATAGAAGAGATGCGGCTGCCAATTTCATTTATGAAGTCTGAGGCTGACGGGTTGAGCGTTCATCTCTATGGCCACCGGCTGGAAGATGTACGAAATGGGCAGGCCTCAGTGATACCGTTCCAAAATTTTAGAAAAGCCAAGATGGGGTCTTAAAAAAGCCAAGAAAAGCCAAGTTAATAATTATGGACTATGTCACCTATTTTGGGATGATATGAAGTTTTGCTAATCCAAAAGATTCCAAGTTAATCCAAGACCCTCCCCGCACTAGAACTCAGGGCCTACTACGCCATGGGAGGATGGAAGCAGACTGCTTCCAATTTGGGCCAGGGGGGGAAGGTTCCCCCCCCTGATGATAAAGTTGAGTATAGAAGATTTCCTCCTGAACATTGTCCCCCGGTATTTTCCAGCATCTACCATGGACTTCCTCCTGGTAAATTCCCCGAACAATCCCCTTCCCGTCATAACACAGGGTAAATCTTCATATAATTTGACTTTTGCTTAACACTCACATAAATTTGTCCCTGCACTTCCATCACATTCGCACCCATCAGACCTTGCCCATGTGGGGAGTAAGTAACCTGATCCAACTTGTGCCAGAGGGAAATTCCCCCCAACGATAGATGGGCATAGATCTAAGAGATTTCTTTCTGGACATATCCCCCGGCATCTCCCTCTGTGCCACCCCTACCCCACACCCATGGTGAATACCCCTTGAACGTTCATCCCACCATTTCAACTTTTAAGGGTAGATATTCATTTAGTATGATCTTTGCTTTACATTGTAGTTTACAGTCACTTACATTATTTTGTCCATGCATGTCTATGGCGCTCACTCTCACAACTCATAATTAATTACATTAATTGTTTTTAAAAATTAAAGTATATTTTATATCTATACTGACACTGCATTGGTTTTTTAATATAATAGGTCTCAAATAAAATGAACGATATTTTAAGAATGAATTTTTAGTTATATGAGGCAAAGAAGCAACAGTAAATTAGCACTTTTTATAGTAAAGGTTTTTAATCTGTTTAAGAAACTTTAGGTAAACATTAGGCTAATCAAGCTATGAAGGCTTGGATGCTCAACAATTGAAGTTCAAAATCAAGTAAAGCAAATGGCTTATAAATTCCACACTAAAGCACTATTGAAGTCTGTAAAAATGGAAATTGCTTACACTTTTGTAGCCTACATTTGAGGGAAATGTTCGAGGGAATTGTCCTATTGAAACGCTCTAGTGGAATCCAGAGAGGAAATTACGGGTAGTGGTCCTGGGAATATCCATGGGATTTGTCTGGATCCCAAAATGGATGTTGCTGAGTATTGAACAACTGACAGTGGACTACTCAATTTGATATACCTACCAAAAGAAGTTGATATTTCACAGGACTATACTACAGTGTTTAACGCACTGTTAACCCATAATGAGAAAGTTGAGAATGTTACCATTATATTGTGCAAATTAAAAAATTAAATATTGGGAAGGCGACATTTAATCCTAAACCACGTTTCTGAGCATTGAATTCACGAGCAATTTTGTGAAGATGACAGCTTTAAAAGGTACAATTACAGCGTGCAAATCAAAAAAAGTGAAATTTTCATGACTTTATCGTTCGTAAACAGCTAGCAAACAAGAGACTAAGACATGTGCTCTAGTCGATGCCAACAGCTAAAAATGCGTTGGTTTCTGGGGCTCCGCCCCAGACCCCGCTGGGGGAGCTTACGACGCTCCCCCAGGCCCCCTAGTCGCTATGAGCTTCGCGCCTTCGGCACTCGCAATATAGGGAAAAAGTTTCTGTTAGGGGGGGGAATTGCTTCCAGCTTCCAGGGGGGGGATAGTAGGCCCTGCTAGAACTAAGGGACTGAACTTCATCTGTGGAGCGCGCGGAACAGAACTTTCTTGTGATCCCCACAAAACGTCGTTCTAACTGTTAGGCACGTTGTAGAGTCTAAAGGACGACTCTCATCACTGAACATAACACGCGACCAATCAATATCCATAAACTTCTTCGTGAAGTTTACTCGGCGAACTGTGTAAGCATCAGTTAACTTTGGGACTTTTGTCTCTTGAAACTCTTCCATTTCAGCACGAATTTGATGACGTCACGGATACTGGCGCTAAAATTTGAATAACTGAGCGAGTGATCTAATTTTTTGCGTAACATTCTCATTTGAACAACCCATCCGCCAGTATACAACTTTCCACATTATATTGTGTATGACATATTCTTCTTCTTCCTCAGCCGTCCTCGTGACGAGGGTTGGCCGCATCATGAATAATCTTCTTCCCCTCTCTTCGATCTTCCGTGCTCCTTGTGATCTGTTACAACGTCATTCCAGTCCAGGTTCGAATGTTATCCATCCATGTCGTGCAAGGCCTTCCTCTTCCTCTTCCCCCCGGTGTTGTACCCTGTATCAGGTCTTTTTCCATGTTGTCATCTTCCTTCCTGATTATATGACCATAGTACCTCATCTTCCTTTCTTTTATATTTGCTAGTAGGGTTCTATCTGTTCCAGCCTTTTCCAGCACCCATTCATTAGTTCTTTTTTCTGTCCATGCAATGCGTAGTACTCTTCTCAAACATTTCATTTCAAATGCGTTTATTCTGTCCTCATCAGCTTTCTTTAGTGTCCAACTTTCGCATCCATATGTAGCCACTGGCCACACTAATGCCTTTATGAGTCTTAATTTTGTGGACATGCGTATCCCATGATTCTGCCATATCTTGTAGAGACCCAGACAGACATTATATCCCTTTGCTAGTCTCGCTCGGATTTCTTTGGAGCAATCCGCATCTTCTGTAATCAACGATCCCAGATACGCGAACGTGTCTACTTGCTCCAATACATTGTTACCTACTCTGATCTTGCATAGACCTCTGATTGCTGTCATGACCTTGGTTTTATTCTCGTTTATCTGTAAACCGTATCTCTTTCCCGTTCTGTTGACTCTATCCACCAGTACTTGTAATTCCGCCTCCGAGTTTGCCAATAGACATATATTTGTCTGCATTCAAAATCGTTCTCGACCTATCGAGTCACCCTATATAATTTAGAAACGTGGAACGCTTTCCAAACTCACACGATTTTTTAGCGATGTTCTCGAGGAAACCATCTTTCAGAAATTGCATATCATATTCGCGACCTGAATGCAAACTTGGTTCAATGCTTTATTTTCACGAATTACGATAATAATAGGATACGAAACCATTCAATGATGGCGAAGGCAGCCAACTCTTCTAACGGAGACTACGAACTTCTTATTGACATAACGCGAATGAAGCAGAATTTCCAATGAACCTTCACATTCTAACCTCATGTAGGGCATAGCCTACTCTCGGTAGGATCTACAATTCGTGGTTTTGAAAACAATGCAATTTAATTTGTCATGATATTGTACGAAAAAATAGACTTTATATAATTTAGTGTAGGTATGCAAGCTTATGATTATATTATTAGTAGCCTTTGATTCCCGTGCGTTCTGCATGGTTCAATGCGTTTAATTGGGATTGGGGTTCTGCCGAAAATATAAGGGCGCGAAAGGTTCCGAGGCCCAAAAGTTTGGAAAACGCTGGTCTAGAAAACAGTCATGTTGACTCTGATCATACGAGCACTCAGCACTAATTATAAAAATATGGTTTCTTTATTTTTATTTACAAATGTTATAGACAACTATTGCGACGATAAACATGTATGACAAACCGTCATAATTAATGTAATTAAACGTATGTTAATTTCAGATTCATTATAAAAATGATTTATATTGCATAGATACATTGTTGTTTTGAGTTACTCTGATATCATCTTACAAAATTGTCATATAAGAAGCACTATTACCCATAAAACCACGCATCAAAAGGGGGGTCTGGCCAGAACCCCCCTTGTTCAAATTGAGCTGCATTTTCACTTGTTCGGATGAGGGTTGATCTAAAGGTTTAAAGATTCTAATTACAAGTAAGGGTAGTTCAGTGCATAAAATTAATAGTGTCATGTAGAGAAAGTCTTTGAAATTTCTCAATGCAACACAAAGCCATGTCGGTGGCGACGAACTTAACACTGGCTCTATGATGTCACATTAAATGTGTAATATACAGATTGTTCGGTCCGTTCTAGTGTCAAGACGAGAAAACAGCAGTACAGTACTGTTACAGGTCTGCTGATAATATAATCGAGGTTTGGCTACCGCTCTGGCTGGCGCATGGACGCCCCCAGAATTTTTTGCAGTAGGGGCAAAAAAGATGGTAATGGCTGCATTTTTGCAGCAAGAGGTTGAAAAATGCAAAGCAGGAAATTAGGAACATGCACGGGTATTTTTCATGGAGGTATCTATATGTAAAATCAAAAGCTGCAGTTAAAAAGTAGGTTCCTGAATGGGGCGTAGTAGCCTAAGTCTATAGAATGGGTGAATTAATAAATGAATAACCAAATTAATTTTAAAAAATAAAACAGGTGTCAATTTTCCAGGGCCGAGTGTTCTCTCTTAGACCCTCTATAGTTAGGCCTACTGCTATAGTTTAATCGTATTGTAAACTTCTAAGACACCACTCGAAAGTCAATCGCAGGCACCAGCTTTTTGACGAGCGCTGCATCAAGTCAGAGGGCTGTTCAAATGGTAGTCTGAAGAAGGTCTGAGTCCGGTTGCTATAGAGGGGTAGAGGGGTCAGATTAGCTGTTAAGGTGGGTGTCATTAGGGATTGAAATGTTGAGGATCCGAGGATCAGATGGGTGTGGGCACGAATTGTTTTGAACAGGCAAGACTTTATTTTTGGGTGGAAATCCAGTAGAGTAATAAAAAATATAGTCACTTATAAAAGTTCGTCTACGTCTTGAAGACTTGACCAATGTAGATGCTGCACTGGCAGCAAAAATAATTAATCAGATGAGTGGCTATTGCAGACTTAATTTTAGCGGTGACCCGTCAAAAGCGCGCATGGCAAAAGCGCGCAGACAAATGCGCGCAGACAAATGCGCGCAAGAAGAACAAATAAACCAAATATTGTTCTTAGACCCACAATTGGATCGTTTTGACTTGCCGGCGAAAATCATGAAAGACTTCGATGAGATAATAAACAATATCAAGTACAGACTACATCAAACAAGTGGGGCCAAAGATATAAGAAAGTCATAGACTCAGGACAGAGAGTGTATGAAACATTTATGAAACATTCTAAGGTGATAATTCACCGAAGATTAGAATTCATTTCGAATGAGTTCGGAATATGTGTAATTAGACGTTAATTGGACAATATTTGTGTTTAAATTACATCTTCCTGTTCTAGTGTAGATGGCTGGCATTGGCTGTGTTATGGTGCCATAGAAATTATCGTCATTACATAACGTGTTAGCAAATACTACACAATAATTTAGCCTGAGGCGGTAGGCGGTACGTTATTAATCATTATTAGTCAACAGTAGATACTCGTCCGGGTAGTTGCGCTCTTTGGTTGCGCGCATTGTTTGCGCGCTTTTGTCTGCGTCCTTTTGTTGGGGAAGGTTCCTGTTGCGCGCTTTTGCGCGCTATTGTCTGCGCGCATTTGTGACACAGGGACTAAAAAAAAGGTCATCAACTTTTTTGGCGGCGAAAATATAAATTTTCGTTGAGATTTGGAAATTTTTTCAGCCAATCGTCCGTCCAAAATTTTTTCCGTCCCCCCCCGAAATCTCCGCCCAGGTCTCCGCCTATGCACATACTGATGTCATGACTGTGTTGATTTTACACCGACAAGGCAAAAATATTATATGGAACAATCACTTTCTAATCTTTTTGAACATGTCTTTCCAAAGAATATTTTGCTGTATTTGAAAGAAATACAACTCTACAACAAAGTGTAATGTTGGAAGATTTTTAAATAGAAATGTTTTACAGTCTATAAAATGTTTATTGTTGACATAGGCCTAATCTTGAACGTGTTTTAACATAATTTATTAAATTTACTTGTGCGATGTTCAGATTGCTCTATTTATAAGTTTATCCTATTTATCAACTCCAAACGTTTTTAGTGTAAAATAAATGATGCAGATTCAATTACCATGTTAAGGCTCGAAATAGCCAATTATGTGCTGAAGTGCCGTTAAGCCCAATCAATCAATCAATCAATCAATCAATCAATCAATCAGTTTCTTCAAGTTTAGTTAGAACAAAATAATTATTGACATGCAAGTAACTAGCATAAGACCTCTAATAGTATTTGAACCTTATTTTATTGACATCGGATGATAGTAGTGGACGAAAACTGCAAGATGAGTTTGTGTGATATTTAATCCACGAAATATAGGCCATGTCTGTCATGGTGGTCTTGTCCAATTGAGTATACTTTGAAGTTGCATCTTTCTTGATCAAATGACCATATTAATATTCCACATTGCGAGGATCCTGAAAAGCGGAATTTAAAATTAGCTTTGGGAGAGTGCTACAAGATGCCCAGGTCGAGTAATATGCCCACCCCTTTAAAACGGTTGATTCATATTCGTGTTTTAGTTGTCTCATTGCATGCAACGACATCTTGTGAGCCTTCCATAACAGTAAAGTTTCAGTAGGCCTATTTGAGATATTGACGCGAAATAAATTTTCTATATTTTCACCACTTTTGCGTAGGTAGGCTACACAATTATGAATCTGTCTAATTTTGGTAATCCGGTATTTTAGCGTCCCAAGTTATTCAGATTATTGCTGAGGTTTGGAATTTCTCGCCAATCCAGCTTCTATTTCATCAATTCTGCAACCTTCATCCAGTTTCAATTTCTTTTTCGTTCTATTCGTGAATCCAGCTTCTATTTGAGATATATAAAAACTGTTATCCAGCTTCCAGCCTCTATTTCAACTACTATTACAGAGCCTTGATACAGCTTCCATCTCTGAAGCGTTCTTTTCATCAATCCAGCTACCATTTCAGCCATAAGAAATCCTCATCCAGCTTCCATTTATGAAGCATTTCTCACTGGCCTACGCGAGAGTTACCCCGTTTGGAACTTCCTTCGTGTTTTCGAGCACACATTTTATTATTCCCTCAATTAAATATGTGTTATTGTATATGTCTTTAAGTTAGGCCTGTTATTGCAGAGATAATAATTATGGTCAAAATAATTTGGAACGCTAAAATACCGGATTACCCTAATTTTCTCTTCAGCATTATGCAGTACCAATTCGTGCATGTCAACGTTTATTTTTCGTTAATTTATAGCTGTTTCAATGATTTTACCTAACTCATAAACATTGACCTCATTAGATAAAATGACGTCAGCAAAAAGGGACTCGAAAATTACAAGAAGCAAATGGGCGTCTAGAACATGGCTCCATGACACTTAATCCCGCGACACTTAATACCGCGACAGTTAGTAATGGACAGTTAATCCCGCGACACTTAATCCCGGCGACATTTAATCCCGCGACACTTAATCCCACGACCAATTAATCCCGCGACACTCAATACCGGGAAAGTAAAATAACATTTAAAAAAGTTAAAATCTATAAAAGCAATATTCAAAGCAATATTCACTATTGTTCAAAAGAGTTTAGCCTTTGCAGTTAAATATTATAAAACCAATAAATTTCAATAAAAGAAATATTCACAGCAATAGCTTATACACTGTTTTTTTAACCCTCGAGTGTCCAAGGGGGGTCCGACCGGATCCCAGGCCGGTTTTTTCCGGATAACTTTTTAACGGCTATACATGTAGATATGCAAAAATGCTTTTAGGACATCCTAAAACAACCATTTGGGCATTGAATGGTATATTTTGCGTGAGTAGGCTATTGTCCAACCCTGTACCTCACAACCGCATCGTATACTAAGGGTACCGCAAGATACGCGTGGCCGGGTAGGCCCTACAGCTAGTAATCATATAAATTGTTGAACTTAGATTTACTGACAATGTAGCACTATGTTTGGCATGTGTAGCACTGTGTTTGCAGCACAGAATTTGAAAGTCTGCAAGTCTGTGTAGGTCTATCACAGCAATAATTGCATACAACAGGCGTGCGCCAAAATGGAGGCCTAGGACAGTTCTTACAAACGGTGGCAACCGTTCTATCAAGGTTACGCGAGTAAATGGCTAAGGTTTTCTTCTCTGCCGGTGGTGTTGTAGACGGTAGTCACCGTGGTCTATCCTTCTTACTCGAGCCACAAGTACATGTAGGCCTAACACCACACAGTGAGGCAGCCGTTCGTACATCCCCTTCATCCGCAATTGTTTGAAAATTACCCCTTTCAATCGTGGCATGGTGTTATCAGGTCAGGAGCCCCTCTGAGAAGTTTCTCTTGACAAATTTACAATTGCGATTACGATTTAGTCTACCATAATGCAACTGGTCCGTCGATAGCTGGAAGTGAGAGCAGCTGACTGGCATGCGGACGCGCCGAACGAATTATAGCTTCCTACGGTAAATGACGCAGGGAAGCATATAATGTGTATCACGAGCTTTTAACACTATTATTTTACACCAGATGGTGCCATTGTGATATAAGATACAACAATCGATTGCAAATTCATTTGGGATCACATAGAACTAAATTCTGTAACGATATTCCATTCCCTTCTCAAGATTTTCACACAAAACGCTGGGGTCCGCGCGGACCCCCCCCCGTTGGGCCTTCGTGTACCAAAAAATACCTTGGGCACTCGAGTGTTAAAATAGCTCCGTTTGCATTGTCGTGATGTTTAATGTATTCGTAATTTCCATGACTGTATTACAGTTTGTTTGCCTTTGCTACTGCCGCCGAAATTCACCTCCATGTCACTGCCCTATCGTAGACTGAACTTCGCACATCCTGTTTAAAATCCTTTATGATGTATAATTTTATGTAGCCTAACCTGAACACTTTGAACAGTCGTACAATTATTCGTACTCACGTGGGTACAGGTATTAAGTGTCGCGGTTTCATATGTCGCGGGATTAAGTGTCGCCGGAATTAAATGTCGTCGGGATTAAGTGTCGCGGGATTAACTGACGCGGGATTAAATGTCGCCGGGACTAAGTGTCCGGGATTAACTGTCGCAGTATTAACCCTCGGGGAACCAAGGGGGTGGCAACCCCTAGGTTTTTCCCAAATCAAACTTGTTCCGTTTGGAATAAAATTTTGACGTTTTAGGTAGCTGTAGAGGGTTCATTGGCACACATTTTGACCTAAACTTTTTGATGTTTGATGGTGCCCCCTACCGTTCAAAAGTTATACCCAATATACCCAAGGTACCAGGGGGGTGGATGCCACCCCCTAGATTATCGACTATACCTTTTGCGCCCTTTAATATGAAGAGGCCCAAATTATACCATTCTATAGAGGGAATGTGGGCTACATTTCCATGCTCATTGAGTTGTCTTTTGACAACCGGAAGTGCTCAAAATAAATTAAAATATATATAAAGGTGTTTTATTTTCATAAACTTTTCATGTTTTTTTCTATTATAACTTATCCATCATTTATATTTTTAATAAAAATAAATTATGCCATTCTGAAGAGGGCACTTAGGGCCTTTTTCTGATACTAAATAATTTGTCTTTTGGTGACCGGAAGTGCTCAAAAGAAATAAAAATGCGTGAAAATGTTGGGTTTTTTTTACAACGCAAGCCGATATGTCTGCGTAAACGTTTTTCAGCGGCTACATGTTTTTTGTTTTTGATTGAACATAAAACAGACTTATTACTAGTTTTTATAGTTGAACATTGGACTTTATTATATTAAACTATTTTTTATATATAAATCATGTTTAAAACTCACAGAATCTACTATATTCCCTATGCGTAAGTATACGTTTTGTGGAATCTACGGGTGCCCATGGTAAAAAAATTAATAATTTCGAGGTGCATTCATATTTTCTAAACCTAAATATACCATTTTGTGCAGAAATGAATGCTGAATCCAATGGTATATTACAAGTTATGATGTCCCAAACCAAACCCAAAATCCAGGGGGTGGTAACCACACCCTTGGTAGTGAGTGTTACAAAAAAGCTTGGTAGCCTGAGGGTTAAGTGTCGCGGGATTAAATGTCGTGCTACCCTAGAATGTATGGAACGCATAGAGATTAAAAATGTCAATGATCGTTTTTGATAATTACTAGGTTATGAGCAAATGACCAATAAGTGTAATCGGTGCTACCATGACACCACCTTCTACTCATAAAAATTCAGAACCTACAAAATTTATCAGTGTCCGTAGAATCTATATCATCCTTTCCTAAAGCCAATAGAGTGAAAGGGTGAAAGAAAAAACCCAGACATTTTAAGTATTTACAGCAACTGTTCTTCATATAAAAATAAGTTGGACTACTGAGTAGTTTCCTGAATATTTATGATTTTATTACATTTATAACATCCACTGAGGTTCTAATAGTTTGCTACTACCCTGTGCAATGAAAAACTGTGAATCGGCTCTCACGAATTCGTGTTATAACATGTGAGTGAAGGCACTGCCGGAATTAGACAAGACTTGAGTGTCCAAATTTAAATCACATTGTAGGCCAACGGAAAAAATTCGGTTACCATACATCGTATTATCGCTCAGTATGCTGCATCGTTCTCTGAAAAATTAGAAAACTCGATCGAACAAGCCACAAAAGATATCTGCACAAAACTTCATGCATCCCACTACCTCAAACAATCGTCTTTTGAGCAAGAAAACACTCTACTGCGCCTGAAACTTGACAAAGTGGAGAGCCAATCTAGACTCAACAGGCAACAATTTGGTCTTCCATGGACTTCTTGAAATTTCTTTCTAGGCTATTTAAATATCCGTTCCTCGTAAAAGGCCTATGTTCGTTATTAATTCTGAATTATGCAATGACTATGAAATACAACTAGTGATTCCATTAAGACTTAGTGTTGAAAACAGCAAGCGGGTTAATTTTAGGCCTGTCTTAACGTGTAGATAGGGTCTGCACATTAGGCCCCGATTAGGGTGAGGTAAAAATGAACTTAACACCTCAGAATCGGCACGGTGCGAAAACGTTGTGCATTGTGACAATACCCTGGGTTCAAATTTAATTAGATTTAGTCTGAAGTGCCCCCATGGCCTAAAAATATTAAACATACACTTAGTCTCTTTATTAAATTCTGTTAACGTTGCCTACGACAACAAGTGCTTCTGTTGAGCGAATTTTTTGAGGGGTTGAGCTTGTGATGCTAAAGCTGATGCAAATAGAAGGCATAGATCTCTTGCTGTTCTGTGTAGAAACTGACTTGCTCCTAAATTACGACCTTATATGGCGATTCCAACTTGATGGAGATCTTTGCTCCAAAGACTGACCGTAAAAATGCCGTTTGTTAATCTAGTCCCTCTGCTTGAGGGAGACGAGCTTTTAGGGGGGAGGGGCGAGGAAAAGTCCGCTTTGGCCGGACATTTTGGGTTGACCGCTGAACCACTTTTGGTCATTATCGGTCAAATTTTCAGGTGACCTTTTCAGACTTTCTTTTTGTGTCGTCCAAATAAATGTTAGCCTACGTGTATCAAGCATGTTCGTGTATGCATGCGCAAAAGGTCGGTCGGTTTTTTTTTCAGAGGTGGGGGAATTTGTTGCACACTTTTTCCTGAGGGGAAATCCATTCCCAAGGAACTTCCCCAAAGAAGTCTAGATTTAACACTGCCGTCTGTTTTGGGCGCGGTCGTGTAGTGGGTATGTTCGTTGCCTTGCAGCCGGAGGGTTGCAGGTTCGAAGCCACCTCAAACCGCCGCTTAGGGACCTTGGGCAAGTCCTTCACTCACAAGTGCACAGCGCTCCGACGCAAAACTCCGATTCAGTGTCCGCGCTATTTTCGGGAGCGCTTCTGAGTAGGAATTTTAGGTGCACTATTACAAGTGCACATGCGAACAAGCATAAAACCAGCATGGCACCCCACTGGATTACAGTCACAGCGGGGCACGGAGATGGAGCGATAAGTTCTGCCCCTTGTGAGCGAATGGCCGCAGGTTTGAATCTACCTCACGCCGATGCGTATGGCCACCCTGGACAAGGTGCTCACCCACAATTAATTGTCTGTGAGGACGGCAAGGGGAAGCCGCCTCTTTCACTCATCTCATTCCCTGAGGCATACAAGCCAATGAACCTGTTTTCCGGCAGGGAACTCGTGATCGTAAGCGTCACTTCAGTGGTTACGTTCGAACTTAGCTTCAAAATTTTTGGGTGTACCTGAAGCATAATCTGTATCATTTACCACATTCATTAATTGTCATTTGATCTATTTTTCAGCCGTCGGTGCAGCCCGCATTTCGAAGCGAGATTGCAAGTGGAAATGTTCATGTTGTCCATACAAATGCGAACTTCGCTGCAACTAGTAGCCCATCATCTGAATTGCTCGTTCGACACATTGCAGAGTTTTCTTTTGTAGCAGTGCTCACAAGACGACTATAATATTATAAATGCTCTGATTTTGAATTGTATTGAATTAATGTTCAATGACAGCAAATCAGTTGATTCGGTTAACATTTGTAAACTTTCGCCCCCTTGATGTCGTCGCTATCTCATCGAAGGGGGACGCCGAGGGAGCAATGGATGGATGATTATGAAGAGGCGTTGTAGCTTGATAATCTAGAGAGTCAGAATTCGGAATAGGTTGCAAAACGGAATGGTTCATTGAATAGGAGTCGTATATTTCAGAGTTAGCGGTTATTCTACCAGGACGCCGCTCGAGTGGAATAAAGGACATATCGTCGCCGGTTCTCTGTCCGAGAACGCCCGCCGCCAGGGGTCGGGCTGGGTCCGACTGCTCCCTGCCGTAGTCTGCTTCTAATTGGCCTGACACCACGCTAGCGTGCCACAACTGCATGAGTCCTACTCGGGCATCCGCTCGGGCCTCGTCGTCCGCCGCGGTTGTAATTATAGTTTCCCTCTGATCCCGTGTGAATGCGTCTTCTGCTCGATCGCAGGCGGAGTTATTAATGTTCGAGTACACGTGGGCAGTATTAAGGGTTGAATCATGGGAGGAATGTTTTTGTTGGGTTGCCATTTTGTCTTGCATCAGTTCACCAACAAACAACACGCAAAGATTCGCAAACTTAATCACCACTCGCAGTGTATTATCATTAAAGTAAAATCGCAAACAAACTGTCCGATTCAACTAAAATTACTAAAACCGGCCATATGACAACGTGTCAGCCATTACAGAACGCAACCAGAAAAAGGAAAGATCTTAATCTTAAAGCGTTAACTATCAGTCGGTCGCTATGGGTGATTAATTGGCGCCCGCTAAATCTCGGCGGTTTCCACTATACCGTTTGGCCGTATCACGTGGCACGTGAGCTAAGGGCTGGTCCTTTACACTCTCCCCCACCTACTCAAGTGGTGAAACCACGGGGAAACCAACAAACGGTACTGGACCATTCAAACAACGGTCAACCCCTCTACAAATTTCCATACCTCGGGCCTATATCAAAATACAGCATCCGGCAAATGTAAATCTGGACTACTGGTTCCGCCTACCCAAATGGTGAAACCCGGGAAAAACAAACAGTAGAGGAACCATTCAAACAACGGTCAACCCCTCTACAAATTTCCATACCTCGGGCCTAAAGCACCCGGCAAATGTAAATTTGGACTACAGGGTCACCGACGGTTCCTACCCATGCACCCAATGTTATAACGCAACTGTAACAAAGCGCTCCAACAGAATGCAGAAACAAACTAACACGAAACAGTAGAATCATCCTTAGCCTGCTACATGATTAACTATCGCACGACCCAGGGTCGTCTGTTTCCTTGCACAATCCTTTAATCAGAAGTTCGGGTTCGGGCAATACAAACACTTATCTAGGTGATTGACATCACCAACACGGTTTCACAACGGTGAATAATACGTTTTTCACAACGGTGAATAACTGGTCAGGGCGTGGTTTATAAACGAAACCGAACAGGAAGAACATGGGGACGGGTTGGTCTGGGGACAGAGTTCAGTTCCTCGTCTCGGACAAGTTCGTCAAGTCCCAAAAGTTCGTCTCGATCAGTAACATCGTTCGAGATCGGCATATCCCAGTCCTTCGGACAGTCTCTCCCAAAGTTGTTCAGTCTGTCCACGTAAACCAACTTCGGCTGGGCACGGGTCGACTTCTGTATTCGATAGAGCACAGGTCCACTTGGTCTTGATACCGGCGTGTCGACGGGGACAACCGTACCATATCCATTGGTCAGGTCCGAATGCGGCTGGGCGCACTCGACCATTGTATCGAACAGTCCGATGCTGCACGAACTGCTGAAAGTGAGTTCGCACCAGACGATAGGTGCCCTGCATCTGGTGCAGGCGTTGATCCACCAACTCGTCCACTGTTTGGTCGCAGAGTTCTGTCGCCGAACCATCGCCAAAGACTAGGCCGATGGGCGCGATAACATCTCGTCCCACGAACAGGAGGTTGGGGCTGAATTTCGTACTCGAACGCTCGGTAGCGCGGTTCGCAGCCATCACTTCAGGCAAGAGGATGCTGGAGTCGTCTGGAAGGGACTCTTCCGGTCGAAGAGGAATTCGCGTAGTCTGCACCATCTCCACATGATGCGGTCGACGTGAGAGTTCGTCAGCGGAGGGTCGCGCGGAGTCGGGTTGGGGCTGATTCTCGAAATCGCACTCTTCAACGACGGTGAGACACGGGGCTCGCAGTTGAGAGGGCGCAGTCTGAGTCGGCCGATCGTTAACTTCTAGCGGAACGTCGTCAAACACGTTCTGCCGAGGAGAGGACAGCAGGATGTCTGGGTCACCAGACACATCGACTTCTGTGGTTCGAGCAGGTAGCGACGCACTGGTTACAAGAATGTCAGATTCGAGCACTTGTGTCGGTACAGAGCAGAGTCGAAGGTCGTCCTTCTTGGTGGGAAGAACGGCAAACACCTCCACATCCGCTTCGCTCATAGGTGGCGCAACAGTTCTTGCCAACGCTATTTTCCGACATCGCGCAGTTCCAGCTCCACGAGACAGTGCGTAGTCTCGTCCCTGCAGTTGAATTGACCGTTCGCGGAAATTCCAACTCGCGTTCTGTTGTTCCAGCCAATTGAGTCCCAGAATCATCTCGTTCAGCTGCTCGGTGACGAGGCACGGAATCTGGAAGATCTGCCCTGCGATTTCACCTTGCACCATAATCTCGCCCAGCACACGAATGCGGGTGCCATTGGCCGCGTTCAGGAGCTGTCGCGATTCTCGCATGTCTTGAAGACGTACTAACGAAGCAGGAATTAACGACATCTCGCTTCCTGTGTCAATCAGAGCGAGGATCTTGCGCCCATTTATCCGAAGTGGCAAGTACGCGTTAGTACTTCCTTGGATATATCTTGCGTTAGCTATCCTTTCTCCTTCTTCTTGACCTTGTACGTCTGTCCTTGCTTGTGGACAGTCTTTCCGGAAATGTCCTGGCTGCAAGCAGAGAAAGCACCGACCACCACTTCGTCGATTCCTTCGACCTTGCGTCTCTAAATTGTTTCTCGTTCCTCCCTCCGATCTCTGTCGATTTTCCATCGGCACATATCGAGGTTCTACCGAGTGTCTTTCCCTTCCGTCAGATGCTTGCAACGTTGGCCCACACCACCACTGTTCCATCTGCAGTTGACGCTGTTCCATGTTAGCCATTTGCTCCGACAATCTACGAAGCAATTCTTCGCTAGAACTGTCATCTGTTCGGATCGCTTGGATTCGTCCCGATCTACGCTCATGGTCTCCAGTTCTACCTCGAGTTGCTCGATTCGCCTCTAGTCGAATAGCACATCTGCACGCTGCTTCGAGGTTAGTCGGTTCGCGGTCTCTCACGCATAGGGCAAGCTCGGAGTCGTCTATTGCGTCGAGGAATGCATCGATGGCGACCATCTCACTCATCTCCGTGGGCGGACCAGCATAGGCCAGCACCATCAGGCGTCGGATGTCTTGCGCTAATTCTTGCAAGGACTCTTCTTTTCTCTGTTTTCGCGCACGAAGTTGCGTACGATATAATGTTGTCTGGTCCGAACAGCCATATCTGCTCCTAAGTCGCTTTATCAGATCGCTCGAGGATGACAGACCTGAGGCGTGAAATTCCCACAACAGATGCGCTGCTGGTCCTACCATGGCACACATCAATTGGTTCACCTTTTCGTCCTCGTCCCATCCATTCTGTCTCGAACAGATCTCAAACTTGACTAGAAACGCTTCCAGAGGCGTTTGACCATCAAATTTCTCCAGTTTCAGCCACTGCTTGTGTCTGTCTCTTGGTTGCTTCTTCGTTTCATCCTCCGTACATGATTTCGGTTCGATGGTCGGCTTATATCTCAACCCATCGCCTTCAACTAAAACCACTGGACGAGTTTCTAACGGACTGGTCACCAAGGGACGACTTAACGTTTGTCCGACTTCCGTGCACAGCCCAGGACCATTGCTTACACTTTTTCCACTCTGCTCGCAAATCTCACTGAGATGCCTACACAGTTCTTGTAGTGGTGCTAAAAGGTCTTGCAATTGTCCAGTCTGGGTCGTCGTCGTGTTATTCTTTAGTCGTGAAGAATTAATGCTAGTTCCATCAACTTCTTCCATTCCCCTTGCGTACTCTTGTTGACATATACTCCTTTTCTTCACTTCACTGCCTCTTAATATCTCGCCTCTCCTTTCATCTTTCCGTTTCTCTATTTCGTCTCTGGTCTCATTATCAACTCTCGAACACCTTTCATTCTCTTCATCATCTTTTAAGCGCAATCTCCAACTTCTGAAATCACTTGTAAGTTTGGGCTGTCCTGTTTCATCCATTTCAACACACCCCACACTTCTGGAATCACTTGTAAACTTTCGCCCCCTTGATGTCGTCGCTATCTCATCGAAGGGGGACGCCGAGGGAGCAATGGATGGATGATTATGAAGAGGCGTTGTAGCTTGATAATCTAGAGAGTCAGAATTCGGAATAGGTTGCAAAACGGAATGGTTCATTGAATAGGAGTCGTATATTTCAGAGTTAGCGGTTATTCTACCAGGACGCCGCTCGAGTGGAATAAAGGACATATCGTCGCCGGTTCTCTGTCCGAGAACGCCCGCCGCCAGGGGTCGGGCTGGGTCCGACTGCTCCCTGCCGTAGTCTGCTTCTAATTGGCCTGACACCACGCTAGCGTGCCACAACTGCATGAGTCCTACTCGGGCATCCGCTCGGGCCTCGTCGTCCGCCGCGGTTGTAATTATAGTTTCCCTCTGATCCCGTGTGAATGCGTCTTCTGCTCGATCGCAGGCGGAGTTATTAATGTTCGAGTACACGTGGGCAGTATTAAGGGTTGAATCATGGGAGGAATGTTTTTGTTGGGTTGCCATTTTGTCTTGCATCAGTTCACCAACAAACAACACGCAAAGATTCGCAAACTTAATCACCACTCGCAGTGTATTATCATTAAAGTAAAATCGCAAACAAACTGTCCGATTCAACTAAAATTACTAAAACCGGCCATATGACAACGTGTCAGCCATTACAGAACGCAACCAGAAAAAGGAAAGATCTTAATCTTAAAGCGTTAACTATCAGTCGGTCGCTATGGGTGATTAATTGGCGCCCGCTAAATCTCGGCGGTTTCCACTATACCGTTTGGCCGTATCACGTGGCACGTGAGCTAAGGGCTGGTCCTTTACAGGCCTACCTATGAAACATGCAAGAAAAATTTGAAAATCGAAAAATTGTAACGGTAAAAATTTCGCAATGTCTTCTATAATTGACAGCTGAACTCCAATGATTACTATTGACTTTGCTGAATAAAATGATTGTCTTGATCATGCTTTGAAATGTTTTAACTTTCTTAATATTGCTGAACTGACTAAACGGAGATTAGATCAAATCAGTTAGGCTTATATAACAAGGGCCGCAGCTGCCTGATGAGTTGTTTTAAAGCCGATCTTTAACACTTTTGAGTATGCTTGTATGTGGCTACAGTAACTGAAGAGGCGCTATATATGTACCTTTGCATTGTAATGCAAAAGTAATTTCTATAGCAACTCTTTATAACTTCTAAAACCACTGTTTGCTCGGCTATCTTACTGATCTATTATAGAAGTTAGACTTCTGGTAATCAGGAAAACCTCTAATGATACAGGGAACAAAGGCACACTCGCATTTCCAATGTAAGCAAAGCTTTGTTTTTGGCGTGCAGACTTACATAGTTTTGCTACACTAGAGTTTCTTGATCATAATGATGGAATCCGCTTGTGTCCCGTGACGGAGACTCCACTAAAAGCATCCACCCCGGAGAATCTAGCAATTTTAGATTTAGATTTTCCTCCGGCGGAACTGCATGATAGTAGAATTCGCCCGGAAACTAGTATATTCTTAAATAAATCTCCGTGGGAGAAAATATAAGTGTCCCGGAAAGCTATTATTTCAGTGGCACATTAGCTACAGTAGGCTACAGATGCGTGGCGCTGTAGTGTAGTGGTGGGTTCGGCGCCTTAGAGCCGGGGGGTTACAGGTTCGAATCTCCCTATAGTCACCGCGTAGGGACTTTGAACAAGTCCTTCACTCTCAATTGCTCGTGCAAAAACGATTCTGTAAGCGATGTGGTGTGGGTAAAAGACAATGGCGCACATCACTCTGAGTTTCGGCCAAACCTAGGAATGCGGTGCACAGGACCTGTAAATTTAAGGAACGGAAAGCCCATAGCCTGTATATCAAGCTAAAAAGAGATTTATGAAATACTTATTTAGATTATTTTAGGGGTCGTTGGAATGTAACTATGGTGTCTGATATTCTGGACCATCAGTCACTTTTACAACAAGTTTAATGTCAAAATCTAAACCTAAAAACCAACGTCTCAACACAGAGCAACGTTAAAGCAACCACAGTTTCGCCAAATTCAGTGAAGCATGAGCTCGGAATGCGAACTCGGTAAATCACAAGACTAACTTTCACTGCATTGAACATCTTAAGTAATCGTAATCGTAATCTTGAGACTTCTACAGCGCCCACAAAAGCCAAGTCGCGGGAGCCAGCTTATTCACAGGCGCTCAATCAAAACAAAATCGATAGGCAGCGGGTCAAGTCCGGAGAGTCAGGCAGCCAGATAGATGGACGGCTAGAGTTGGCTATAGATAGATGGCTAGAGGATGTTTAGAGTTGAAATGGCGAGGGATGTGACGAGAAGAGGAAGAATCAGGATAGGATTTGTGAAAGAACAATGTTTTCAGTTTTGAGTGAAAGACCTGTGGGAGATAGCGAGAGGTGGAGTTTTGGTGAGCTCGTATGATGGGTCGGAAGTTTGCCGAAGTGCTGGCGAAAGTTTGTTCCAGAGAGGTGGAACGGCAATGGCTATGGAGCGATTTGCGAATTTCAGTGATGAAGTGATGGGAGGGCGAAGCAGTGTAATGGATGATGAGGAGCGTGTTGAACGAGGTGGCTGGATGGTGAACAACTGACGAAGGTAGAACGGCTGGGATGATTGAAGTGTATTGTAAGTGAGTGAGAGGACTTTGTATTCGATGTGTTCAGGTAGGTCTATTTTGAGCCAGTGAAGTGATTTCAAGACAGGAGTGATGTGGTGACGTTTGGGGTTTTTCGTCACTGCACGGGCGAGGGCTTTCTGGATAGCCTCGAGGCGGTTAATTTGGGTTATATCAATGTTTAGGAAGAGAGAGTTGCAGTAATCAAGTTTCGCATGAACTATGGATGTGGTTATTGTGGATGCAGTTTTAAAGTTGAGCATAGGTCGGATTCTGCGGAGATCTCGTATGTGCATGAAACAAGTGCGGGAAAGTTGGGTTATGTGGTCGGAGAAGCTAAGATGCTGGGCAAAGATTACACCTAGGTTTCGGACAGGAGAATTTGCGGAGAAAGTGTGGTTGGAAGAAGAGACATTGTTGAAGGAAATAGAGGGATCTGGAATTTTCGTGAGTTGTTCTCTGAGGCCTGTTAGTATAAATTCCGTCTTGGAGGGGTTCAGGCAGAGAAGATTTGAGGTCATCCAAGAGGTGATTTGGGTGACCACACAGAGAAGATTATCTATGTAGTCAGAGAAGCTGCTTGGAGAGAAAGAGATGAATAAGTAGGCCCACATTTGAAGTTTTGAAACTTTCGGCTAAATAAGAATGCTAGATCTAAAATCAGACTTGAAACTAGGATTCAAAGTCAAATTCAAATGTCTCGGTTGGTTTTCTCTCATCAGCCTCTCTCTGCGCAAGTTGTGACCTTGCAGCTTTACCTTTGATCGAGTTATCGTCAGTTTTACGTTGAGATCGAAATGATGGCTGAAGCGAAACCGTGAGAAGCTCGTTCAGCATTAAACCAGTTATTCCAGTTCCCGATTTATGCACCATCCGACAAAGATAGTTCACCATAAGATAGTCATTATGACCTCGACCTCGTTGAGTAATGATAAAACTGTGGAATAAGAATTTAGAATAGGATTATGACTGAATGAAATGTCCACAGCTTTATAAAATACTAGTTGGGGTACCCGGCGTTGCCCGGGAATTTTAGGATTCGCCGCTCTCCCGGTCAATCTTCCGTTCCTCCCTGCCTCACTCCCTGTAATTTGTTGCCCGGGAATTTTTGGATTCCCTTCCCTTGCTCTTCCCCTTCCTTCCGTCCCCTTCCCTCTTCCCCGCCCTTCCTTCATTCCCCCTTCTTCCAAATCCCGCCCCTCCCCCTCCATCACCGTCCCTCCACTCCTTCCTCTTCCACTTCTCCTCCTCTCTGGTGCGATAGACTACTCAGCATGACTACGTGTCCTCTGAAGTTCTCATCTGCTGGTCGATTTTCCATTTTAAAAGCTGCTTATTATTATTGCTTGACGCTTTGTATTTCTGGTGTCAATAAATTGACATTACTTTATTCGATGTAAGTTACTGTAGATCTACTTGATTTGCGATGAAAGAACAGAGATTAGTTGGGCTGCTAGGAATGGACCAATCAAACGACCACAAATTAGTTCAAAACTGAAGACCCATTACTTCGTTACTATGGGTTTTAATATCAGTCCTGTTGCTAGTTATGCGCGAATCATTTGGCTATTCTTTATGATTACCCATTCTATGCTTATTCTATCCTAACAACAACACGGATAATTTTGATCATAACTTCAGACCGCAGTTGCTTGTTACATGTTTAACGACACTGCCATATATCAAAGATGATTAGTGTCGCCCTCCTCCTTTATCCAGACTTGGGACTGGCACTAGCAGAGACCAACCCTGCTGGGCCGTTCGAGAGGTGGCCGGCATTCTGAGTCTCCTCCGCCGCTCTCTGCGGAGGTATTCTTGCAACGATTCTCCGCCAAGATTTCTTCTATTCGGAGTTCCACCGCCGAATCGCCATCGCCTACCTTCTCTACCACCGAGCATCGGCTTCCTACTCTCCAGGAGATTTCGAGTGAGTAGGGTTACCATACGTCCGGGTTTCCCCGGACATGTCCTCTTTTTAGGCCCCTGTCCGGGCGTCCGGGCGGCTTTTCAGAAATATGACTTTTGTCCGGGTTCTCCCCGTCCGTCCACGATCGATCGATCTTACTTTCTTTGCCATGTTATAACTAAACACGCGTTCCGGCAATATTTGCCTCAATGGTATGGTTTTCATTGGACTTCCGGTTCCTGAAGCGGCTTTTTTTTAACCAAACGCATAACTATAACAAGAGTTACGTAATGATAATTGTAGATCTAAATAAAATAATTAATTTTTCAAATCAACGAACAAAATTGACATAAAAATTGCCGAAACGTGTTTTCGTGCAGGTCGCTATGACTGGGAAGCTAAATGTTTGACATGCGGCAGCGGAACTTTATTATGTCAGTTGCCAATAAGGGTGCACTGGATTTAAAGGCGTACGTCGAAATGACGAAGCATGTTAAGAGTGTTCGGGGAACATATACCAAAGTAGGCCTAAGCAAATTTTTCGTAACACTTGGTTCGAAAATCGACAAATCTGTCACTGTTTTGTTTCTGTGTAAAGTAGGGACAGTAATGTAATGTTTATATAGGACTGGAGCACTGAACACTCACTCATAAAAGTTTAAATTGAAACCATGTGCAAATAAGAATAAAATTTTGTGTAGTTTAACTTTACTTTTACTTGTACAAACACTTAGCTTTGCGGTAGCACAAGGCGTCCAGAAGCCGGCTACGGGATGGTAACTGGATGAACATTTTGTGTCCTCTTTCTCATCCGAGCACTTATGGTAACCCTACGAGTGAGGAGCTGCGTCGACTCATCCTCTCTGCCGCCGCAAAGACGTGTGAGCTGGATCCTGTGCCAACATTCTTGGTTCAGGAACTGATCGACGATCTCCTCCCATTCCTTACCATCCTGTGCAACTCTTCGATCCGTGAGACGTGTCTTCCTGCCTCGCAGAAACGCTCCGTTCTTCTACCTGAAGCGTGACGGTCTGGATCAAAGTGATCCAGCAAACTATCGCCCTATTGCTAACGCTATATTTCTATATATAAGATACTGGAACGCATTGTTGCCAACCAGCTGATTGTTTATTTGGATGTGAATGATTTGATTCCGTCGCAGCAGTCGGGTTCCGTCGGAATCATTCCACGGAGACTCTCCTGCTTCGACTTTTATCTGACTTCTATGGCGCAGTTGACCGTGGTCAAGTCACTCCCCTGCTCTCTTTGATGTAAGCTCTGCCTTTGACTCTGTGGACCACTCAATTCTCCTGCAGCGCCTCTCCACTTCTTTCGACTTAGTGGACCAGCCTATTGATTGGCTTAAGTCCTTCCTATCTGACCGCTCGAACTCTGTAGTTCTTGGGTCATCCAGGTCTGCTTGGGTCCCTGCCCCTCTTGGGGTGCCCCAGGTTTCCGTCTTGGGTCCGCTGCTGTATTTTCTCTATAGTGCTGATATCTGCTCCTTACTATCATCTCAAGGGCTTCTGCACCAGCTATTTGCCGATGATGTGCAAGCCTACATCCATACCTATTCGGCTGATGCGGTGACCGCTGTCATTTCGAAATTCTTACTTTTGGCCAAGATATTGACAAAAAACCAAAAGGGGTCTTTTCTGGCGCAACCTGTATGTATGTATGTTTGTATGTATGTATGTATGTATGTATGTATGTATGTATGTATGGCTGTGTGTATGTATGTATGTATTTTTATTTGTATATATTTATGCGTGTATTTATGTGAGTACGTGTGTATTCTATGTAGTTATGATTGTATGTATATGATTATGTATGTAACTTATGTATATTTGTATGTACAAATGTGCAGTATGTGCGTGTGCTTGTATAGACATACATACATATATACACTGTGTCCCAATAAATCGGGGCCCCTTTTTATAATGTGAATAAAACTGGCAAATATTCATCGATTGTCAAAATTTCAAAATTGTTTTTATCCTGAGATATTTATCTACAAATTGGTAATTTATGAACGGCCCTCACTAAAAAATTACGTCATAATGACGTCATTAATTTACATATCGAAACCAAATGTCAACAAAAATCTTTGGAGAATGGCGTTCAGCCAAGAAGACAAAATTGTAATAAAATTCTTACGGATAAATAAACATTACGGCGCAAAAAAGTTTATTCGAAAATTTCCGGACAAGGGATGGACAGTGAGCGGTCTAAAAAAGCTTCCAAGAAATATTGATTTGACCGGTTCGTCGGAGCGTCGCGCTGGTAGCGGTACTTGACATTTGAATTCTATGATGCAAATGACGTAATTGTGACGTCAATATTCATGCCAGAAACTTAATATTTGAATCAGTGTAAGATAATTATCTCAGGATAAAAACAGTTTTGAAATTTTGAAAATCGATTAAGATTTGCCTGTTTTATTCACATTATAAAAAGGGGCCCCGATTTATTGGGACACAGTGTACATACATACATACATACATACATACATACATACATACATACATACATACATACATACATACATACATACATACATACATACATACCCACATACATACATACATACATACATACATACATACATACATACATAACTTTTTCATACAATCGTACCTACATAGATTACATACAGACATACATACAAACATACGTATATACATACATACACACATATATACAATACACACTTGCACACATACACACATACATATACATACAAACACACTTATTCATTCAGGCATACATGCTCACATACATTCATACATACATACATACATACATACATACATACATACATACATACATACATACATACATACATACTTACATACATACATACATACATACATACATACATACATACATACATACATACATACATACATACATACATACATACATACATACATACATACATACAAACATATATACAGGGTGGGCCATAAAAAAGGAGCCCCATACGGTTTTTTGCCCTTATCTTGGCCAGAAGTAAGAATTTCGAAATGAAATTTCACATTCTTAAAGACAATTCATATTTACATATGATGGCCAGATTTCATCAAAATATATTGAACACAACAAAAGTCATATCACTTTTAGTGAGACCACTCACCGTTTTTTGACAATTCAGAACAAAAAGTAACGCAACAAAAAGCAACATAAAACCGATTTAATTATTCTGACCAAGATCTTGGCCGGAAGTAAGAATATCAAAGTAAAATTTTATAGGTCTAAAGTCGATTCAATTCATGTCTACTCATGACGGCCAGATTTTATCAAAATATTCAAACCGAACAAAAGTTATACCAATTTTAGTGAGGTCACACACTGGTTTTTTTGACGATTCAAAAACGTAACACAGCAAAAAAGTAGCAAAACCACGATTTTATTAAGTCTCATCTCAAATAATTGTTAACAAATAGCCTTGATATTGCCAACTGAACATTATCATTACTATTTTAAAGAGAAACAGGGTACCAGCGTAGCTGCACGTCACCATGAAGTCACTTAGCAAGATCACAATCAAGTTGGTCAATAAGAAATCTGTCGGATTATTAATTTTGTTATGCAATTCAAATTTAAAAAAATTAAAATGGCCAAGGTGTCCATGACAGACAAAATGTGTATTCAGAGCAAGATCCTAGAGATATATTGATCAACGCTTTCTCTGGTAAACAGTGAGAGCGCAAACATTAAGAGTTGAGCTGAGAGTCAAGGGATTTGATGAAAGGAGATTGTTCTGGTTTTATTAAGCAAGCCAATGGCCCCAAATCTCCATATTGAACCCTATGGATTGATAATCAATTGCGGAGAGCTATGCTGAAGAAATATCACAATCTGCAACCAAAACCAAGAGCGTAAGATAATTGATAGGCGCATTGGAGTTAACATGGGAATATTTGCCTTTGGAACGCATCAACAGGGCCATCAAGAACTTTGCAGAGACTCAAAATAACTTTGGGCACTGGTGGTGGGCACGTTGAACGCAAGTTGTGAAGCATTATCAAGTTCATTTCACAGCAGTTATTTGAGTTTTGACTTAATAAAATCGAGGTTTTTTTCACTTTTTGTTGCGTTACGTTTTTGAATCGTCAAAAAACGGTGTGGCCTCACTAAAAGTCATGTAACTTTTGTTGCGTTTGAAATATTTTGTTGAAATCTGGTCATCATGTACATGTATAAATATGAATTGTCTTTAAGACTGTAAAATTTCATTTCGATATTCTTTCTTCTGGCCAAGATATGGGCAAAAAGCCGTGGGGTTACTTTTTATGGCCAATCCGGTACATACATACATGTACATACATGCACACATACATACATGCACACATACATACATACATATACACTTAACCTACATGCAAACAGACGGACGGGGGTAATGGCGGGGGCGGGGGTAATGTCCCACTGGAGATTACTCCAGTGGGGCAATGGTGGTGGTAATGACAGGAGTAATTGGTCGGGTATGTCCTGTTCCCATTATGCTATAGTCGATGTACCATGGACCTGTGAATGTTAATGCCTTGGTCCGTTGGTACCTGGTATGCTAAATGTGCCCTATGTGTCTTACGTAATTTTCCCCCATTGAACCAAGAATGCTAAGTCTTCGAACTTTTTCGTACATGTAGGATTGTAGGTGGATTAATTGTTGAGGAATTTGAATTAATTCAGATTTTTACTATTTTTATCAATAGAGACATTCAAGGTAGTTGCACCTCTAGTGTCCAAAGGACCCCTGGTGTGCGTCATAGGGTTAAAGATACAATGAACACTGAGTCAGCGGCAAAGTAGTGAGCATAGACCGGCACGTCGTCAGCATAAAGTTGGTACCGGACGCCACATGCAGACAACAAAGAACTGATGTCAGCCGCATAGAGAACGTACAATAAAGAGCCCAACATTAGGGTATAGCAAGAAAACTGTTTTCGTTTAAAATGAACTTTGGGATAACTTAAAAGGTTGCTTCAGGTCCTAAATGAAAGAACTGAAGAAAAATTGCATCAAATTTATTGCATCTAACTTGGCCGCCGAGCACCTGAAGTTTAGTCTACTTTCATTGCTGCAAACATGGCAAAAACACACACTGTGCAAACATGAGAACGTTGGTCATGGAGGAACAGACAGAAAAGAAAGAGAAAAGAAGGAGAATAATAATTATTGTAAGAAGTATTATAAATCTCAAGGACTGCGTAAAGTATAGATGATAGGCCTACACCAGACAATGATTCCAGCTGTGATACAGTCGACTCTGATTCCACAGCGTCAGAATCATTGAGGATGCATTATATGCGATCTGAAGGAGAAGCACACTCTCGATCGCTACACCAAGTCACTCCAGCTTTGTCAAGGGAATGTGACAGATAATAGTTTCTGCAATGCAGAAGTAGGTCTACTTGTGGACTATGCAATTGTGACTACTGACGTTTTCAGCTACTGACATATTGTGAGAAGAGAGAGAAAGCTTTCGTAAAACTTTATCCGATGGAAGAGGAGAAAAGCGTGAAGCTGCAGCATTGTATTTTGATGGTGGGACAGATATAACTGTAATACTGTATGTTTCCAGTCATAATATCAAATAATGGAAGAGTATGCAACTATGCATGTCTGAAACGAAAATAGGGCATATCTCACCAAGGAGTGGATAAACCGATGGAATTTTCGAAGCAATGCTTGACTTCTTGTCTGATAGGCCTAATGATATTTCTTTCAGTTCAATAATAGCTGTTAGCTGTGATGGAACGGCAGTAAATACAGGAATGCATGCATGCTGGAACAATGGAATAAGAAGGCTGGAGTTACATGCAAGACGTCCTCTCCAATGGTTCATCTGCATGTTCCATTTCAATGATTTGACGTTACGGCATTTATTTGATCATCATTTATCAAGCTTCCTACCATACTTAGAGAGAAAGGTTGTTGATGAATGTATTCAAAAGAATGGCTACTATGGTTACCCAGAAAATGTTTAAGTGAATATGATGATTGATGAAAAAAGTAAAAAAACACATGCAGAACTGGTAGCCAGAAGAATTGAAATAGCAAGCGAAACTGATCGTTGTCTAGGTGATATTAGAACATTCACAATCCCAACACTAGAAGCCACTGTCTACTGTGTTCTAGTTAACTGGTTTGATGTTGGACTTGAACCTCCAATAACTTGCAAGTTTAATTAAGAAAAATGATCTTAAGGAATACATTAAAACTGGCAGTAAGTTAGATCTTGAAAAATGCCAATACCACAAGCATGCATTCAAAGTTGCTATATAGGTAGTACAGACGCAGCAAGGTCAGTTTGTAGAACGAAGAGAAGGTCACATTCGAAGAAAGCGCGAATTCCTCAAAAACATGGTCAAATGTAACACAAAAAGTGAGTGGACTATATAATAAAAAATTATGAGTGAAACGCATTGTCAGCATTTGAACATTAATTTTTGTGAAGCGTAATTAAGGACCACAAGGTTTTTTCAACCTCAATGATTTTTTCCATTTTTTAAAAGTTAGAATAATGGGGGACAGTCCATAAATGACCACGTAACTGAAGGGGGAGAGGGTCACACATCTATGACGATTTGTGACGATTCATTGCTAGATATCATACGACTCTTGTTTTAACGTGTGACGAGGGGTCAAAAGGAATCGCCCTATGGTGCGTGACGTCGTTTATGGACGACCCCTTTTTTGTAGCTCATAGATATCGGAATTGTCAAACAAATTTACCTGCCGTGCCATAAAATGCGGCTCACAATATTCCTATTTTTAGACCAAAATTATTACTGCAGATAAGAAAATAGTCAAATTTCAGCAGTGTTAATGCAATGCTCAATAGTGCGGTATACTTGAATAACTTCAAGGCCATGGCGGCAAAGTTAAGCATCACGTCAGAAAGAAAATTTCTATACCAGATACTATCCAATAGATAGGAGCAACAAATTATTATATCCCAAATATAATCCTTTCTGGTCACTATGCCCTACCCAACATAGACCCTTGTGGCACATCAAAAGTGGCTGGAACCCAACGGGACCAAGTAGCATCTGAAACCACACAGTTGGTGCGATCAGAAAGAAAAGAGAGAACCCATTCAACATGAGCACCGGCCAAGATCGGTGTAGGTAGTACTTCTGCGAGGTAGGCTACACAAAAGGCATTTGACTGCCATAATGTAAGCTTGTCACTGGTCTGGGTAAGTCTATGCGCTTAGATCTCGGTCAACGTACAGATGGTACATTACTCATCCAACGTCATGCTGTTTTTGTTACTGTTGTTGTTGTTGCTCTCTTTGCTCGTGGCCTACTTTCACTATAATATAGTGAAAGTAGGCCACGAGCAAAGAGAGCAACAACAACAACAATAACAAAAACAGCAAAAACAGCTCTCTCATCTTAAGACAGTTTTTATTTGACCGCGCTGAGGTTGGGAGCGCCTCTGAGTATTCTCCTTGAAGACGCTATACAAATGCATTTAATGAATGAATATCCTGCTGAAGTTTCTTCACTTTTTGTTTGTCCGATCGTTCTGTGTTGTTGGCCGATTCAAACCTAACGTTGGTTGCCTTATTCGCTTCATCCTTCAGATCTCCAAGTCACAGACATGTCCCAACGCTGTATTAAAACGTCAATAGGCACAATAAGCATGCACAAAGCCAGGATTCCAATGGCGTAGGTCAATAGCTTGAAATTCCATGCTTTATCATTGCTTGGCATTTCGAAAAATCTCCACTAGACACCATTTTCATGGCATGGCACAATACTTCGTCAGTGTGACTTTCTCGCTGACTTTTACGCTTATATAATTACTAGCAGGGGTACCCGGCGTTGCCCGGGAAATTTAGGATTCGATCCTACCCCGAGAAATTTGGGTTTCACGAAAATTTCCACCCCCTCCCACCCCCACCCCTCCACCCCACCCATTCACCACCAACCCCACTCCACCCCATCCCACTTCACCCCACCTCCCACTCCATACCCACCTCCTCCACCCCCAACCCCCACCCCACTCCCCCCACCCCAAGCCCTCCCCCACCCCACCCCTCGACCCCCACCCAACCACCCTCACCACATCCAACCCCATCAACCCCACCCTCTCCGACTCTCCTCCACCCCCACCCCTCGACGCCCCACCCCGCCGACCCCCACCCCACTCCACCCCCTCCACTCCACCATCCCACCCCCTCTCCCACCTTGCCTCCACTGGTACGCAGCCTGTGAAATCCACACTGGCAACAGAACTGACCTTAAACACCTCTAAAATGGTTAAAATCACTGCTTTTATACGCGGTAAGCGAATGAAAATTTATAGCGAAAATTAGTGTTTTCGGCCCCCCGCACCCTGACCCCCATGGTGGTAGAGATTCACCAACCACTGATCCGGGTTGTTCTGATGGACCTCTATCTAGGAAAAAATTCAAATCAATACCTGCGTTTTTTGAAAAAAATTGGGGGTTTCGCCCCCCACCCTGGCCCCCATGGTGGTAGAGAATCGCCAACCCTAGACTTAGTGTATCATGCCGAGACCTACACAGTAGTGAAGGTTTGGAGTGAAAAGCTCAAAAACTGTGAGCGTGCATTCTGGACAAATATACATACATACATACATACATAGCCACTTCCTTACTTATAGATATAGATAACGTTGATTCACATACATGTAGTACATTATGTACAAAGCCAAAGTGCCAACCAATTAATAAACTAATATACCGGTAGGATACCTGTGGGCAGAACTGGCATACCGCTGGGGCAAAACTGTCATACCGCTTGGGCAAAAGTGTCAGTGATGGGGCAATAGTGGCACGTGAAACGGGAGCAAGAGTGGCATACAATGGTACTTTTGCCCAGATTTATATTTATATATATATATTCGTTTAATGTGAAAAAAACAGGTTGACAAGACCGCAACTCAGTTACATTGAAAGGAAGTTCTACGGGTTACACCGTCGCTTGTTGAGAAGGCACTTATAGAGGGCTCTTGGAATAAAAAATTACGAGTATCTAACAACATTATTGCGTTGCCTAATTTCTTAAGACTTTGAGCATTGAAAAGAACACACATTCCTGCATAATACAAAATAAAACTTTAACAAGTGCGATCTTAATACTGAAAGTGAGCAACATATTTGTGATACTCACGAGAGTTGCAAATAACGCGAAAAATCGAAAAATGATATAAAATTTTCACCATTCAACCACATATAGTATATCACAGACATATGCGAAGCTCCTCCAATTTCCTGTAATTAGGTCAAAAAAGCGCCACCTTGCGCTCGTGGAGTTAGAAAGCTCGCATGGACAGCGCTATAGCCGCTGCCACTGACCGTTTGGTTTGGTGCATTGTAATCGTAATCTACAAATCTCTAAAACATAACTTGAAAGCCAAGCGCAGTGCACCAGCTTATTCACGAGTGCTGTGTCTAGCCAGAAGGGTTGTCCGTTTATTATTTCAATTATTTATATAGCGCATCTTCGAGAATCTACTCAGAGGCGCTCTCTGCGCTAACTAGCCGAAATGATGTTAAGTGTCATAACAACAAGAAAATTTCATCAAATTAGCAAAATAAGTCACAGTGAGCCGGAAAACAGTCATCAGTGGCGATCCCTCGCAGACACGTAGAATCATCCAACGGAATCCCGTCAACAGCTTTCAGATGGTGTGAATGTTCAGAGTCTAGAGCGGCGACAGGTGACAGGGCTCGCAAACACGAAACGCTGACGAAACTGAAGTCCCTCGCTGGTAGAAGATGACGCACGCGTCCGGCCAATCGACGGGGCACAGGGATTGCACAGTAGAAGGCATTTGTCGCTTGTCGCTCGGTAGTTTTGAACACCACCAGAGACACCAAAGGTTCAAAGGTGGCAGAGTATCTGTTAAGGTGAGCAGCGCACGTTTAGGTCGAGAATATTACTGGAAGGTGAAATAGCAGGTCTTCAGATCTTCATTCATTCATTCGAGTATTTATATAGCGCCTCTTCATGGAAACTACTCAGAGGCACTCCCGACTACAGCACGGACAAACAGAACAGTTTTTAAGTGCTTATAGAATGTGTCAGAGTGATCTAGGGAACAGGCGCAGCTCAAGTGGGAGGGCATTCCATACCACTGGGCCAACCACAGAAAAAGCATGACTCTGCATGATGGAGGTACGAGCAAATGGGACAAAGAGTACATCCCTATCAGCCGAGCGTAGGGACCGACCAGTCCGAGCACTTAACACAGGCCGACAAAGATCGAGTAGGTAAGATGGAGCAAGACCTAGCTGGCATCGCCATATCAAGGAAGAGATTCTGTATTCGGTGCGCTGACGGACAGGGAGCCAATGCAGAACCTCCAGCATGTAATTTGTAACATGGCCAAATTTGGGCAGATGACCAATGAGGCGTGCTGCAGCGCGCAGAATACGGTCAAGAGAAGATAATCGACCAGATGGTAAACCAGCATAAAGGGATAGGCAATAGCCAAGACGAGCTGAGACAAAGGAATGTACAAGCGTAGTTGCAGCGCCAGTTGAGAGAGAGCGAGCGACAGTGCGAAGCTGGCGCAGCTGATAGAAACAGGAGCGACTGAGATGATTAATGTGAGGTACAAAAGTAAAAGTAGAGCAAAAGTAGATCACTCAGATCAGATCTTCCTCTTCTCCAATTCCTCCTCTTCCTATTTTCCCCTCTTTCTGCAATCCTCGACCTCGTCATCCTCTTCCTATTCCTCCTTCTTATTGCCATCCCTTATTCCCTTTTCCTCCTCCTTCTGCATGCGGTTACATCTTCTTTCTCTTCTTACAATTTCCTTTTCCAGCACCTGCACTCTTCTTAGCCTCCTCACTTTAAGCCATGATTTAACCTCATCTCCATTGCTATTCCTAATTTTCTAACGTACAACAAACAGAACAGGTATTAGGAATCGTATTCAAAAAATCAGTAACTGTCAAAAACATGACGAAAATTGATCAAAAGTGTTAATGAGTTGCCAAAAAGTTCAAGAGATCAGTTCGTAGCACGCCTATTCAGCACAAAAAATACTAAGTACAGATAATCTGACACTGGCATGTATACACGAGTTGATTACTGTGACGTAGAATAGATATATCAAGACCATTGTCATTATCTTTAGTTTAGTTACTTTAGTATACATAAACGAGGTCTATATGACCAGAATAGAAATCATTGTCCAAACCCAGGTCTGGTCACTAAAGAAAAACCTTAAGAAGACGATAGAAGCTATAGGGATGCTATTCCAAATAGCTGGACCAGTCACTGCATAGTTGTAGCAATTGCGACATATCAATTTTACACATTTTACAGGATACAAAGCATAATCCAAGCTATACAGGTTTGTTCAATGTGGCAACCAATATGACATTTTCAGAGCATTTAGAGCATGTGCATATATCAAGTATGATCAGAGAAAGAAAACTGCCTGGCCTAATTACACAACATGGTCATCAACTTCAATAACTCAAGACAATCCTACCAAAGTCAAAAACTTAAGAGCAATTAAACCGAAGTCTGTGGTTCACAACTCTAAGACAATCCTACAAAAAGCTGTAAACTTAAGTGCAATTAGAAAAGCAAAGAAATTCTGTGGTTCACAACTCAAGACAACCTTACAAAAGCTGTAAACTTAAGAACCAGTAATAAAGCTATGTCATCTAAAATGTTAACAGTAACAAAGGGAGGCAGTTGATCAAGTTCACATGATTTCTGGTTCGAAGAGTTGATAACTGTAATGCTAAGAAAGTCAGTGGTTCATAACTCGAGACAACCAGTAAAGTTGCTCAAGTGCAACTGTAACGCTAAGAAAGTCAGTGGTTCGTAACTTTCTTAGCTTTACGATTGCACTTAAGTTTACGACTCTGATCAAGCTGCTGCAGTTCACGATTTCGGATTCGAATGAAGTGATGAATACGGACACGAAGCAACAAGTTCAACATGTATTCTTGTTGCTGTGTCTGATGATTCTCACAAACTGAATCAATATGGTAACTTGCAACATCAATGCAAGTCAAGACACACTGTTTCAAATTGTGCATAACATTTCGTCCAGAAATCAATGATTCAATGTTCACCTATACCACCTTCTCAATGTTTGCAGTAAATTCATAGAGTTCACGTGAAGGAGCCAGCAGACCATGCTTGGCCCAGTCAAACATTTTATTCTGTATGAATGCAAGACGTGGTTCCGTTGATGTAGACAGTTCATCCCGAGATCGTGCAACTAATAATTTGTAGGTTGCAGAACAATTTTGACAGTCAAGTCGTTTGAAGCCTTTCGTCATTATATATCCTGCCAGATAAGACACTACACTTTCATCTGTCGGGTTAAGCCGGAATGTCAGTGACCAGTCAGTTAATCCCGTGAAACTGTCATCCATCACTTCAGTCAACTCTTCGGTTACAACTGGAGAAGGTGTAGCATGGGATGAAGATGGCTGGAGTTCATCAACTGCGGATGTAACTAAACTCACACCAGAAACTGTCCCAGGCCTATCTGTCGACGACGATCCATCAGTTACAACTGGAGAAGGTGTAGCATGGGAGGAAGATGGCTGGAGTTCATCACCAGCAAATGGCACACTAGAATTACCTGTGCTCATTTGCTGCCTCTTGAAAGTTGACATCAAACCAACAAAATAGTCAAAGTCTACTTCACAGTTGGAAGATTTGCTGGTAGCTGCCAGCATCCAATTCACGGATACTGCTCGTCCGGCTGACTCGTATTCCCAAGCCGTGCGTGAATCATTGTTCAGACCTTTCTGTCTGATGCATGAGAACCAGTTTTCCACAATATCTTGGTTAAACCGTGACGTCAAAACAAACTGAAATTCGTGTTCATTCAACAGATCATGGGCAATCTGGCGAATACCTCTTATCGTAAGTAGCAGCCCTTGTTGAAACGGCAATGTTGACTTAACGGTGCTCTTCAACACGTGTCTAAATCTCCATGATGAAATCCATTCACAAGCTGCATCCAGCAATTGAAATTGTTCTACGGATTTAGCAGTCAACGGTTTCTTCCACTTGTGAATCACCTTCACGACCCTCGAGTTCAAAACATCGAAAATCTTATCAATTCTTTCCACAAAATTAGCGGTTGACAGTGCAGCATCATTCAATCTCTGAAAATGGACGTAGGTACGTATAGCTGCTGCAACACTGTGGCTTAGCACCTGTGTGGCCAGGCTTACCTTCATCTTTCTGAATGGTTTCAACTCAAGATGACCATCTGTCAACTTCGGACACAGGCGCAAACAATTTCCCTTCTCCAGTTCATACATCTGACGAATCACACCAAATTTCAATTCAATTTTTTCAATTCAATTGGTTTATTGATCCACCAAAAACAAACAAAGACAAGCAGACAATTTTTGCTTACAAGATAGCACACACAGTGATTGATTGCGAGTTAACATCTGCGATGATATGGACAGGTGAGCAACCAATACTGAGTGTGGTAGAACCAATAGGCTACCCGAAGGGAATGATCCCGCTAGTGGGGCCCATTTACCAAAAAATCATTGTGGTAACAATAGAATATAAAAACAGATGCAATATTAATTAATGGCGGTGCTTTTGAAAGCAAGAGAACAGTAGCAACGGGATACTTTCCCTCAAAACATATATCAAAACATAATAATAAATAAGCATGAACATAGGTTAAGTAAGGGAGTTCATTTTACATTTTTTAATGTGTATGCACGGATTTGAATTTTAAACTGAGCGAGACTCCTGGATGCACGAAGTATAGTTTCCGGTATGTTATTCCATAAAAGAGGACCCTGATACTTAATAGAAAACTTTCTAGTGTTCGTTTTTGCAAAGACACTTATGTAGGCTCTATTATTTCTAATGCCTTTAGTGTTCAAGTTAGGTCTAAAATAGGACGAGAATGCAAGTGGAAGATGGTTGTTATCGTATTTGTACATAAATGTAGCAGTTTGGATGAATTTAATTTGGGATATTTTTAGGAAGTTCAACTGACGGTATAGGGGGCTAGTGTGAGCATTAAAGGAAGATTTGGTTATAATTCTTATGGCTTTTTTCTGCAGCACATTTAGTTTAGTAAGGTGTGTGTCATATGTAGATGTCCAGATGAGATTGCAATAGCTTAAGTATGGGTGTATAAGTGTGAAATATAATGTTTTTAGTACATGAGGTGGAAGGAGATAGGCTATTCTGTGAATTATGCCTATATTTTTTGATTTTTTTTTTGAAATCTCAGCTGTGTGTATATTCCATTTTAAGTGCTGGTCGATGTGTACACCCAGGAATTTAGATGAGTATACTTGCGGTATTGATATATTATCAATTAGCAAGTTACTACCAGGAGGTGGATCAAGTTTTTTTTTACTAGATCTAAAAATTATATAACTGGCAGTGGCGTAGCAATAGGGCGTGCAACCTGTGCAGTGCACGAGGGCCCCCGGCTGTCAGGGGCCCCCGAGGTCAGAGTCATTTTTTATTTTCAGGATATTCAGAATGTAGGCTATTCGAACCCACATCTACAGCGTACACACCCAGTAATTTTTTGGGTTTCATCTGGAATGTCCATGATTAGGCTACCTTATTATAAATGTATTTAGCCTACTCTTTGCAGTCTTTGGCCGGAAGTAGTTGTATACTGACGTATAAACATAATTTTGTCATGGTCTACGCAGACACGTTTAAAATTTATTATCTTTGCAGTAAAATGTAAAATTTATAAAAGAAAACTGCATAGCCTATTTACTTGGAAATTGTATATTTTGAAACTCTCATACGGCACTCTTTCTGTCCCCCCCCCCCAGGTTATGCCTAAGTGACTAAGTCTTATTTAAGTGGCACTGCTAAGCGACAACCCCGAGAACGGGTAAAGAGACGACCGCCAAAATGCAAAATATCCGCATTTATGATGCCTGCGGAGAGCGAGTTTGCACCGTTGACTACGTCAGACATGGGGGCAGAATCGAATCCGGTTTGATCAGTGTAGAGATGGTGGTTGACATGGATATTGACACTTAGCCGAGTAGGCCTCGAACTTCAGAGGGTATACGGTCGCAGTTACATCACCATTCAGGCTCGACACCTCAAAAGTGGTGGATATTTTTGCACAAGAGAAGGCGCGCAAACGAGCATTTTATCGTTTCGGATTTAGAACCCCGTACGGTAGTAGGTTAGCTGTAGACTTGATTGAGTCATTTCAAACTTGCCAAATTCGTTACATTTTCCGCTCTTTTAATCAACAAACGTTACAAACCCAACAGCTTGGAAAATTTAAGTAGAGTCTATGGGTGATTGATGATTAATACTTCAGGAGATGAAACAATTTTTGTGATTACTTTTGTATGATATTCTAGTTCAATTTTTCTCTGCTGATATGGAGAAGAATATGTTTCATTAGATAAATTCGTTAAACTAATAAAAATGTGGCTAGTTTATTTAAATTATTTTCATTTAACTTTTCATTTAACTTTGGTGTTAATATGCAAATTTCGTAAAGGAACCAGGCGCTTTGCACAGCTTTGTTGTTTCAAATCGAATGGGGTTTCAAGCATTTAAGGGGCCCACCACCTAAACTCTGCACAGGGGCCCCCCAAGATCTTGCTACGCCACTGATAACTGGTTTTTGCAATATTCAGTGAAAGCTTGTTGGCTCTGAACCATTCACTGGCCATTTCTAGGTCGTTATTTGCTATTTTAATTAGCTGTTCATAGGAGGGGTGGGAGTAAAAAGCATTCGAGTCGTCAGCAAATAGGATGTAATGTAAAAAATTTGCAGAGCTAGGAAGGTCATTAATGTATATTAGAAATAAAAGAGGCCCCAGGATTGAGCCTTGAGGGACCCCAAAAACAATTTTTGGGAAGCTGGATAATTTCCCATTGCATGAGACTTGTTGGTGGCGGTTGTTTAAGTAATTTGTAAACCATGTAAGTGCGATACCTCTGATCCCATAATTCTCAAGTTTATTTAACAGGATATTATGGCTTGGCTGACGGTATCGAAAGCTTTAGCTAAATCGAGAAAAATGCCAATGGAATATTCATTATTATCCATAGCATGAGATATTTTGTCTTGTATATCCAGTAATGACATAAAGGTTGAGTGTTCTGTTTGAAAGCCATGTTGAAAGGGGTATAATATTTTGTTCTGGGTGATAAAAGAGTAGAGGCGGTCGTACATTACCCTCTCAAAAAATTTAGAAAAAATGGTAATATAGAGATTGGTCTAAAATTTGAAACCTCATTTTTATTACCTTGCTTATGGATAGGTGTAATTTTTGCTAATTTTATGTCCGATGGGACTATTCCAGTTCTAAGTAAACAATTTATCACCTCGCTAAGTGGAGATGCTAATACGTCCATGAGAGAAGACAATATATGTGGATTCAAGTCATCAGGACCAGTACTGTGGGTGTCTTTGAGGGATGCAACCATCTCACCTGACTCAGTCACGATGTCGTAGTTCAGAAGATTATTCCTCAGGTTCTTAATCAGATGAGGAACATCATACAGCGCATGAACTTTAGTGCCCCCTTCTGCAAGAAACCACGGTTGAGTCTCGGAAACACCGAGCACCTTGTACAGAAGGCGATGTGACGGTTCTTGGTCCCATGCCAAAGCCACTACGTTCAAACCAATGCTCTGCAATAGTGATATGATCTTAAAGATCATTTCTTTCAGTGTTGTTACCTGTACGGAATGTCCTCCAAAGAAATGTCCCACTGGCTGTTTCCATCTGCCTGAAATGCCACGAACCATAAATTGCACCGCCTGTTTTGCAATGTCTGAAGTCTTCTCGTGAAACTCATTTAAATCCACAAAGCCAGAAACCACGTCACTGGACTCAAAATAGTGCAATTTGCTCTTTAGCGCCATTCCATCAAAGGTAAGAATGCAATATTTCTCATAAGATGTCATCGACTCCATGCGTTTTTTTAAGGCTTCCAAGTAATCTGTTTTAAAACCACAGCCAACGTTAAATCGACCAATGAAAGACGGCAAGGTGCGTTCTGATGGCAAGTGAAAACTGGTACTCATGAAACGATAGGCTGATGGGCTCTTGTAGAATAAGCCAAGTGCTAACAGTTTGTCCTGCACAGTGAATCTCATTCCAAACTTGGAATATTTGCATGCACGAATCTGACTTTGAAAGAACTGTCTCTTACTTGCTGGTAAGCAATTAAAATCCTGACATAACGTGCAGGTGCAGGTTAGTTGTTTGTTTTTAAGCACGTCTGTGTGAAGCTGCTTTGAAGAGAGTTTTCTTTTCAAGGATAGATTTTTATTATCACTGCGTAAACGATGTAATGAAACACGAGCACGATTTAAACTGATCTTTGTGAATTTCAATTTCCTCATCAATGCTGCCTTTTGTGGTGTCATTTCTAAGGACCTTAGAGCAGGTAATGCTGTCTTTTGAGGTGTCAGTTCTGAAGATCTTAGAGCAGGTAATTCAATGGCTTCTGATGAGTTTATAGTCAACGACGAATTGTCAGCGTGTACACTTTCATCACCTGTTTTTACCTTTTTCGAAATGCTGATTCGCAAAGTTGGTGGCTTCCTTTTCTTTCGAGGTTCTGCTGCTGAAGACTGTGGGAAGTTGAAAACTGTAGGAATAGCATTATGGACCAGTGAATTTCTATCTGTGACGTTCATAAACATGCGATCTTCAAAGTGTTCACCACAGACCAAGCAGTTCACGTTCAGTTCAGCTGCTGTCTTTTTGTCGAGGTTTACTGTGCGACAGTTGACAGCCCACTGTTTGGATCTAAAGATAAAATCAACATTCACAGTCCGAATCAAAAAATGATTTAGGCATAAGACAACAAGTTACAGCTAACGAACACACTTGGCTTAATTGTGTGATAATTAACCTACACTCAAGCGAAGGCCTCAAATCGTAATCTCAAAATTTCTAAAGCGCTACTCGAAAGCCAAATGCAGGGCACCAGCTTAACAGTGGCTCTCAAACTTCTGCAGGACACGGACCGGCAATAATTTTATTCGAAGCTTGCGAACCGCTTATTTTTTATTTTATGTGTTATTTTATTTATTTTTTTCTGAACTAAAAAACAAACATAATACAATTATGGCAGTGAACATAATACTTTAACATAATTAAATGGCGACCTAACAAAAGCGACCCAAATAATAAAAAGATTGTTATAAGGCTATTTATAATTAGTGATTTGTTAAACATTGAAACAAGTCAGTAAAAGCATTTAATTTCTTTCTCAATTTAATTCTCATTTAATTGCATTTAAAAAAATTAAATACAAAGTTTCAAAATACATTAGGATTAAAAGTAATTTTGTACTTATAGGATAGCAAATGACACATTCCTAAGATTTGTGTCAATCATGACAACACCTGCTCGAGATAAAAAAAAAAACACAGAAATCAGGAAAAACACAAAAATATATAAGTAAGTAAGTAAGTAAGTAAGTAGCCTTTATTTGCATAATTATGTCAAGCGCACATGCATTACATTGTATAACAAAAACGAATACATACATATATCTAACTATGATAGAGAACAGCAATTAAAATCATGTTAACTTGTATCTAGATATAACTATAAATGCATCTGTTAATAAAACTGTTTTTAAACAAATTTGTTTTAACGAGAGGCAACAGGAAAGGATGTCCTCTCTTGCGAAGTTGATACTTGTCCTCCCGAGGAGGTGGCAGGAGCTCGTGAATGCAATGGCCAAAGAATTGAGATTTCTGGAAGAGCTTCTTGTCTGCTCGAGCAATCAGCTCTTCCACTGTATGAATCTTCTCAGAGATTTGCCATCGACGAGCCTTTTCAAGGGCAGCGTTGACGCGCGCAATATCATGTGCCGTAAGAAATCCAGCAAATGAAGGTAGTGCATACATGACTCTAGAGACAACGATAGCTTGAAATATTACGTCCAGCTTCGAGATATGTAGGCCCTGATGTCTCAGCTGGTTCAGTAGAAAGTATCGCTGGTTTATTATACTAAGAATGTAGTTAACATGACTTGAGAAAGAGAGGTTAGCTTGTAAGATGATTCCTAACAACTTGACACTGCTCAGCTGTTCAATACCGGGTAGAGGCAGACAGTGGTCTAAGGAGCGTTCGATACCAGGACGCCTGAAAATGATCTCCATGGTTTTCGAGACGTTTATGTTTAGTTTGTTTATGATGGCCCACTGCTTAATATTATCAAATTCTTCATGGAGTCCAATGGTGGCAGTTTCTGGATTTAATACACTCAGGTCATCAGCGTATTTACACAATTGGTTGTCATCACATAAGGTGCAGAGAGCTGCTATGAATATGATAAACAGAACTGGTCCGAGCCCAGACCCTTGTACGATACTTTGAGTTATCGGTAGCCAGTTGGATAGCTTGCCGTCTAATTTCACTGACTGTGTTCGACCGCTTAAGAAGTTAGCTATCCAGTTATAGATGTTAGGAGGAATATTGAGATCTTTCAGTTTCTGGAGGAGAATAAGGTGGTTGATGGAGTCGAACGCTTTCGAAAAATCAATAAGAAGACAGCGAACGTAGGTGTTATGTTCAAGAAGATTGGTTATTTTGTGTAGGAGATAGACAAAGGCACACGTAGTGCTTCCCGTCGGACGAAAAGCGAACTGATCGGATAACAAATGCTCAGGAATAGCAGGAAGCAAGAAGCGTTGAACAACAATTTTTTCAACTATTCTAGAGAGAATCGGAGTGACTGAAATGGGTCTTAAATTCGTGAGACCAGCAATGGGTGTTACCTTAGGAATTGGGGTAACAATAGCTCGTTTCCAGGACGACGGTGGTCTGCCTTGGCTGAGAGACAGATTTGTTATGTGTGTTACAATGGATGCAAGTTCGTAAGAGCAATTACGAAATACCCAGTAGGGAATACTGTCGATTCCTGGAGACGTTCGTTTTGTAGCTGATAATAATTTTTCTGTTTCATATTCATGCAGAGCCTTATCAAGATTTGTTGGCAATAGTTTAGAAAGCTGATCACTAATTTTAGAAGCGCAGTAGTTTGGATCGGTTGCAATATTGGCAAAGTGAGAGTTGATAGAGTCTGGTTCGTTCAGTGTTTTGGTGGCAGTGGTGGATTTTGCTGGTTTAATGAGTTTCCACAAGTCGGAGACTTTAATATCTTCCGAATTGCTTAAGATTTTGGATCGATGTTCGGCAATCAGAGAGCCTATTTTAGCACTAAGAGTGTCAGCCTTTGACAGCCTTCCGCGCCTCATCATACGATTCCTTTTTCTCAACAGACTTTTGACAAGAGGAGTAATAAAAGAAGGGGTATTGCATCTGAGAGTCACCCTCCTCTTGGGGATGTAAGTGTTTATGTGCCAATGCACTACACGAAGAAAGTCGAGGTAGACTTGCTCTACGTCATTGTTACTTAAAAGGTGGTTCCAGTTATAGGTTGAGAGGGCCAATATGACAAAAAAACAGATCATCGTTAACTTTTCTACACGGACCGGTGACCAGCACTCCGCGGACCAGCACCACTGCCTTATATTATACTCTTGTTACTCTTTTCATGTAGACACATCAATGGACATTTGGTTATCAAGTGGCTGCTGCTGACAATGAAAGCTCCCCGAGCACAAAATTCTTCTTCGGGTTCTCTGCCCCTAAACAGGTTCGAACGCAAAATATCGCCACTCCATCTTCTAGCTTTAGCTTTTGGTAGCCGGCCTCCATCATCCAGTCCATGGCATGGCAGCATCATCTGCCTCAGTCGTCCTCTTGTTATTTTCACCCTCCATTTTCCCCTCAATCACTATCCTTACCAAGGAATCTACTCTTAGTGTGTGTTCAATAAAATTAGATGCTTACAATTCCTCCAATTATCAGGTTGGTCAAAAAACCTCTCATGTCATATGTTAAACAGTTTGAAAAACAATAAATATTATCTAGTGGCTAGGAAATCTGCGGTCAAAACGCATCAATTAACAACAGCTCTGCAATTATAGAAATAGAAGCTATAATACAGTTGCTATAATTATTATGCAATATAGTTTTTATGGAGGCTTAATAGACTGAACAAATGGAGACAGCTTATGGGTATTGTCATTGAGGTTATAATTTTTTTTATCTAGTAGGTCACCAGACGTAACGGCCAATAAATCTTCCTGAACATAATTCTTTACATGAAGTTCTCATTATCTCTAGGCAGGGCAAACGGACGAGGTCGATGGCGGAGATTGTATCGACTGTCTTGTCGTCCCTAAACATCCATCGAAGCACATGATTTGGATCTTTGATTATAGCCTGAATAGCACATCATCAGCTTGGCTAGACCAAGTCAGACGTCGGGCCTGCGGTGGAAGGAACTCATACGCTTTGCTCACCGCACGAACCGTTCAATTCATTCTTGTTCCTCTTTGCTGAGAAATCCCCCACCATTCCGGGACGCAATACACAAGTCTAGTCATCGTGTTAACGTTAATAGGACCCGTGCCGTGCCTCTCCAACCAGGCTGATCAACTAATCTACCGCAATCTCACATAAACACCTCACGGTGATTTGACAGTGCAATAGTTCTTACCTCTCTGGATCCTTCGGAAATCTGAAAAAACTCAACTTCTTCTTTTCTTTCACATTATAATAAGTATTGCTACAGTAAATGACCGAACAGCCCTTGCGATTAGACGCCATCTTTGTCTGTTTTGTTGAACCGTCGCTAGGCGGACTCATTACAGAATTTAGCATGGGAAGTGGGAGGAGCTTCGCATATGTCTGTAATATAATATATGTGATTCAACTCTTGGAAACTCTCGGCTTATGAAAACGTAACACTTAATGATAGTCTATGTTCGCACTAGGTAAAGGTTTCAGAAAATAAGTACATACTTCGAAAGTGGGGATGCCACTCTTACCCTCCCCTGCCACTTTTGCACCACTTACCCCTACATTTCTTGTATGTACCTACCACATGTAGCCTATATCTTAAATAACATTACTTGACTGAATCATTGAGAGTACAGTGAAAACGTATGGAATAGCCTATCAGACAAAAATAAAATCAAGAAAAATAATGACAGACAGTAAATAAATAATTAAATAAAGCTAAATAAAAATCATAAATCGGAATAAAACGATTCGTAAAACCCCGAATAAAACGACCTTTTCTTGAAAAACTCAAAAACGAAAAGAACACGCTTTAGACGACTACGGCTACGATATTCGAGGGTCATTTGGATGGGTGTTAAAGGGAGCCATAGATATATTCATTGAATGCAGAGAAATACATGTATGAGCGAGAGGCGGATACTAAATGAACATAGTTGGGCACAAAAGAATGGGATCTGGCAGGGGTTACGAATAAATGCCGGTCTATCAATTGAAAGCGAAAACAACTTGGGTGTAACCCTGTTTTGGGTCACACTCCGCTACTTCTGCATTGTGCTTTCTATGGTGCGTTGAAGCACTATTCAGTATAGCCTACAGACCGTTTCTTGACAGTAACTGTTCTGTTAGTCTCCGCATCAACAATAAATCCATTCAGTCTGCCAAGTGACTTACAGTGACTGTCGTTGCAAACCCATAAATGACTTAGACCTATATACAGTTGTTGCAAACCCATGATTTGCAGCATGTCATTGTAAATTCGTTTTAATTTGACCAATATATACTTAGTGCTTTTCCTGTAGCAACTCATGCGATTGATAGTCATAAGTAAAGCCATTTTAAATGATTAACTTGTACTTCAATAGAACGCTATTAAAGACCCTTCGCTTTCAAGCGTTTATGCTTTATTGCCAGTACTGTAGCCTATTATAGCCTATAAATTGCCAGCTCATAGTCACATGATTGTTATTTATTTCTGAAAAAAACTATCTGTTGATATTATTGCTGAACGGTAATAGACCTCCGTGGTTGAGTTCATTTCAAAATGTGGAAAAATACCGAGTAACTTATCATCGGGTCAACAACATCGGCCTACTTCAAACTAGATCAGTGGCGTAGACAATGCGGTTTCGGTGGCTAACCCCCATTGGCCTAGGAAAAACGTTTTTGTAAAGGCTATTTATCCACTTAAATAAGAAAAACAAAACAATTGCTTGTAGTAACAATTGTTTTTCTTACTCTATTTCCTTTGTTACTTTTTCCTTTTTTATTTAGGCTACTGTAATACTGTTGAGTTGGTGTCAGATAGGGCATCCAGACCAAAAAAGGCGAACCACCCCCCATCATGAATTCCTGGCTACGCCACTGAACCAGGTAGAACAGTAGCCTAAATCAGAAGCTCGGCCAACGTTCTTGCCTTTCTATAAATGACAGAACGCAGTCGTAGGATAGCGTGAAGGGCCAACTACTCTGAACCCGACGCATTTCTCGATACTTTCCTAAAAGACAGCAGAAGATGATTCGTCTGCCGTTCCTTGTGCTTCTTGTTCTGGTGGTGGTAAGCTGCTCCATCGCCGCTCCAGTCGAAAATGGCGCAGAATCTGTCAAGCGTGGTAAGGTGTCCGTTATGTGTCAATTATAGTTTTCAAAGTATGTCTCCCTCAGTTCTTATAATCAATCAGAATTAGAATATAAATAATCGCTCAATATATTATCTCCACTATCGTAATAACGGTACTGCTTTGGTTCATATAGCGTATTAAATAAAAACGACTGTGATGGCACAGTGCATAATTTTTTTCCTCTGAGGTACTTCATTCCCCCCAGGGACTTATGGACTATTATTAATTGAAGAATAAATGTTTGGTGGGTCAGGTCTCGTCTTCAGGGTGTGAGACAAAAGAACCTTTGAAAGCGACCAGGTTGTGGGGTTGAATACAAGAATACAAATGGACAGACGGTGAAAAAGGAAGAGAGCTTCACGTCTGTCACCACTGATAGAAGAGATGCGGCTGCCAATTTCATTTATGAAGTCTGAGGCCGACGTGTTGAGCCCAATGTCTCTGTGGCCACCGGCGGGAAGATGTACGAAATGGGCAGGCCTCAGTGATACCGCTCCAAAATTTAAGAAAAGCCAAGATGGGGTCAAGAGATAAAGCCAAGATAAAAGCCAAGTTAATAATTATGGACTATGTCACCTATTTTAGTTAACAGAAGCTATTTTATTCGATAAATTGTATTGTCTATGAAGTTATGTATAATTAATCCTGAATTTAATGTATGTTAACTTGTTAATAATTGGTTCCTTTAGGCTTTCGCTGATTTTTCAAATTACTAACAACATTTCGCAACATGGTGCGCTAGTTTTGAGAAAACTCAATTGAGTTCTAAACGTCATCTTCACTGTCTGACCGGGTGAACAAATAACTGCCCATGGTAAAAAAAATTCATAATTTCGAGGTGCATTCATATTTTCTAAACCTAAGTATGCCATTTTGTGCAGAAATGAATGCTGAATCCAATGGTGTATTACAAGTTATGATATCTCAAACCGAACCCAAAATCCAGGGTGGTGGTGACCACCCCCTTGGTAGTCAGTGTTACAAAAAAAGCTTGGTAGGATGAGTGTTAAGTGTCGCGGGATTAAATGTCGTGCTACCCTAGAATGTATAGAACGCATAGAGATTGCAAAATGTCAATGAGCGTTTTTGATACTATGAGCAAATGACCAATAAGCTTAATCGGTCCTACCATGACACCGCCTTCTACTCATACAAATTCAGAGCCTACAAAATTTATCACTGTCCGTAGAATCTATATCACCTTTTCCTAAAGCCAATACATCGAGAGCATGGTGAAAGGAAACCCAGACATTTTAAGTATTTACAGCAACTGTTCTTCGTATAAAAATTAGTTTGACTACTGAGTAGTTTCTTGAATATTTATGATTTTATTACATTTATAACATCCACTGAGGTTCTAATAGTTTGCTACTACCCTGTGCAATGAAAAACTGTGAATCGGCTCTCACGAATTCGTGTTATAACATGTGAGTGAAGGCACTGTCGGAATTAGACAAGACTTGAGTGTCGAAATTTAAATCACATTGTAGGCATCACTCTGTAAGTAGGCCTACGGAAAAAATTCGTTTGCCATACATCGTATTATCGCTCAGCATGCTGCATCGTTCTCTGAAAAAATTGAAAACTCGATCGAACAAGCCACCAAAAATATCTGCACAAAACTTCATGCATCCCACTCTCTCAAACAATCGTCTTTGGAGCAAGAAAACACTCCACTGCGCCTGAAACTTGACTAGTGTTTAATCTAGACGTCTCTTGGGGGTGGAAATTTCCCCCCAGGAATGACTTCCCCCCACCACAGAAAAATGTGACGAAATAATATTGGTTTTTAGTCAGTGGTTTCATCATTGTTTTACATGAAGTGTGATAATATACCGTAATACTATTTATTATTATATGAATATAATGACATTATTTACTACTATAAAATAGATGCTATCATGTTAAGATGACACCTTAAAATGCTGCCGCTGCAATGTGGAAATTCAAAAAGTTTCTAATGGGTCACTGAAAAAGTACAGCTATTTTGTTAAGACGACACCTTAAAATGCTGCCATTGCAATGTGGAAATTAAAAATTTTTCTAATGGGCCACTGAAAAAGTACAGCTATTTTATGAAGATGACCCCTTAAAATGCTGCCATTGCTATGTGGAAATTCAAAAAGTTTCTAATGGGTCACTGAAAAAGTAAAGCTATTTTGTTAAGATGACCCCTTAAAATGCTGCCATTGTAATGTGGAAATTCAAAAAGTTTCTGATGGGGAGATGCGAATCCCCTCTCCATATCCCTCCCCTTCCCAGTGTCGGTACTACGCGCATCACGAGCGTCCTTTGGACGCTCAATTGTCTCCCCCCCTTCCAGAAACCTCAATTCCCACCCCCCCAGAGGAGGGGGACTAGATTAAACACTGAAACTTGACGAAGTGGAGAACCTATCTAGACTCAACAGTCAACAATTTGGTCTTCCATGGACTTTTTGAAAATTCCTTTCTATTTAAATATCCATTCCTCGTAAAAGGCTTATGTTCGTAATTAATTCTGAATTATTATGCAATGACTATGAAATACAACAGTTAGGCCTACTGGTGATTCCATTAAGTGTTGAAAACAGCAAGCGGGTTAATTATAGGCCTGTCCTAACGTGTAGATAGGGCCTGCACATTAGGCCCCGATTAGGGTGAGGTAAAAATGAACTTAACACCTCAGAATCGGCACGGTGCGAAAACGTTGGGCATTGTGACAATATACCCTGGGTTAAAATATAATTAGATTTAGTCTGAAGTGCCCCCATGGCCTAAAAATATTAAACATACACTTAGTCTCTTTATTAAATTCTGTTAACGTTGCCTACGACAACAAGTGCTTCTGTTGAGCGAATTTTTTGAGGGGTTGAGCTTGTGAAAAAAAGCTTCCGGCGCCATGTTGGCTGCCTTTACATGTTTACATAATTTGCTTCATTATTATAATTTGACGTTAATTCTTAGTATAAACAGTTGGATCCTACGGCTACGTCTTTCTCTGAAGTTCTAGGTTTTGGCGAAATAATTTGTTATCCTCCTCTTTGCGTTTTATGTCTGAAATTTATTAATTGATTTTGATCAACGTTTTGGATATTCAATTATCGCTCATTCGTAAAACTGAAATCGAACATCGAATTGACTTCAAATCAAGTCGTCAAGTCTTTAGCCTATTTTAAAGAAAAAGAATCCGGTGGTTTGTAATTTTGCGTTTCATCTGCAAACATCGCAGTCTTCTTCATTTGGTTTACTTAGCCTACACTTGATATTCTTCAAACATTTATGACAAACTTTATGCATGTATGTCAAGTTCGACTGCATACACAGATTCATTTTATTCATTGCGACGCCGAGAGATCCTTGATCTAAGGTACTCTTCTGCTGCCCGCGGTGCTATCAGATATGACCTCCTGGGACAGCTCGCGTCTAATGGCCTGCTACACTTTCGAGGTACGCGAGGCGGGGTTAGACGCTGCCGTCGGGTGGAAGAGACGAACACTCAGTTGCTGACGACATCATGGGGACATACCCGACATCACGGCGAATGTGGAGACGCTGCCCGAGGTGGACTGATCCCGGTGGTGGTTGGCCGAGTTGCATGTAGTGATGTAGGCAGGACGCCTAAGCGGCTGCCGAAAGATCTTGTTTACCCACCAATCACTATGCTGTCTACTCTGAAACCTGGGTCCAGTGTGTCATCGCCGTCAAGGATCGAACTCCATCCATCGATTTTTCTCATCAACCCGACGAGCCTGGCGAAGCCTCATGCCCTGGAACACCTGACGGCTGATGTTTTAGCCCATGATCCCGATATGGTGGTTGTTGTGGAAAGTTGGTTCAAAGAACATCACACCGATTCCATGATGGCCATCAACGGATATGATTTGTTTCGTAGGGACCGAGTGAAGCGAAGAGGAGGTGGTGTTGCCATTTATTGTAAGAAACAAATACAAACTGATTTTTTCCTGCCACAGGTAGCGGTCCCACCGGAGCTGGAGATCTTGTGGATAAAAACTGTGATTGGAGGGAATTTACATTTTGTCGGAGCCTTGTATCATCCTCCGAAACCAATATACAACCCTGAACTTTTGATATCTAGTATAGAGGCGACTCTTGATGAGATCTTATCAATGAAAGAGGATTCATTTGTGGTCCTGGCTGGGGACTTCAACCAGTTGCCTTCAGCAAAGATTCTAGCGATGGGACTGCGAGCGGAGTTTGAGGGACCGTCACACGAGGGACATTCCTTGGACCGTATTTACAGCTCCGGAAAACTTTACACCACGTGCGCAGCAATTAAGTCCATCATTAAAACTAAGCACTGTGCTGTGATTACATCATCCGATCCTCTCTCTGTTGATGCATCGGTGCCATTGATCTCTGGAAGAAAAACCGGCCGTTTCCGTCCACGAACTCCAGGTCAATTTGCACGATGTCTGGTACATCTCGGGGAGCAGAGTTGGGACTTTATTACAAATGGCAACTCACCGGCGGAGGCCTTCAATGCCTTCTACACTTACTTAACAGCAGTGCTCGATCTCTACTTTCCCCTTCGAAGCATCGTGATCAAAGATACAGACCCGCCTTATATGACCCCAGCTGTAAAATACCTGATCCGCAAGCGAAACAAACTGCGTAAGAGAAATCAGAAAGAGGCTGCTGACGCAAGCAAGATAAATGGCCTCATTACACGGAGCAACGCCGCATCCTTTGAGAGTCTTGAGCGCGGATCACGGAACTTATGGACTGAGGTAAATCGGCTGAGGGGAGATGGCCGACGTGTAGCACAGGCACCGATGGGAGGAGTCACTGCCACCTCGTTAAATGAGCACTTCGCTGAAATATCCTCGGACAAACAGTATACCCCTCCACATTTCAAAGCAACGGTTGTGGACGCGACTAAGACGGTGATAGATTCTGTAACAACTTGTAGGTTGCTTGAGTCAATTGGAAAAACAGCTGCGGGCCCCGACGGCCTACCATCGTGGTTTCTTGTGCAGATCGCTCCGATGATAGCCGAACCGGTGGCGTACCTTTTTAACACATCGGTCATCTTCTCGTACGTCCCTCCACAGTGGAAAACCAGCATCATCACTCCAGTGCCGAAGGTCAAGCAACCGAAGGAAGCGAGTGACTACCGCCCTATCTCAGTGACGAGTATCTTATGTCGAGTGTTGGAAAAATACATTGTACATCGATTCTTCCATCCAATTTTACTTGACCCCAACCTTAACCAGGACTTCAAAGACCAATACGCATTTCGACCGACCGGATCCACTACGGCTGCCTTAGTGTCACTAACTACAAACATTACTGAGATGCTGGATGAGAGTCAGTATGTACACCTAATTGCACTGGATTTCAGTAAGGCGTTCGATACAGTGCGGCATTCTTACCTGGCGGAGCAACTGGCTGAGATGCCCATCCCGGACAACGTCTACAATTGGATTATTGCTTTCCTAGAAGATCGGAGCCATGCAACCAATTTTAATGGAGAAATTTCCTTCACCATAAAAATAAATTGTAGCATTGTACAGGGTTCGGGGTTAGGACCAATCGACTTTATAATAACAATATCCAAGTTTAGGCCTTGCCATTCAGGAAACAGAATACAAAAATACGCGGATGATACTTACCTGTTGATTCCATCATCAAATAGTGCTACCATCCCAGCTGAACTGGATCATGTTACGCAATGGTCGGTTACATGTAACCTGAAGATAAACTCTAATAAGACCTATGAAATGATTGTCAGAGGACCTGGGTGGCGTGCAGGGGGTGGGTCCGACCCAATAGAAACTCCAGGCTTAACCAGGGTTGGCAGCTTGAAAGTTCTTGGTGTAATATTGTCTAATAATCTTAGTTTCAATATTCACATTGACAAGATATGTTGTAGGGCCAGGCAGTCCCTTTATGCCTTCCGTGCACTTGCTGCTCATGGTCTAGCTGGCCGCAAGCTATACGATGTGGTACGAGCTACTACGCTGTCACGTCTGCTTTATGCAGCTCCTGCATGGTGGGGATATGCTGGACAACAAGAAAAGGGTAGGCTTCAAGCCATGATAAACAGACTCATTCGACAGCATTATCTTCCTGGTGATAATCCAACTTTTGAAGATCTGTGTCGTCATGCCGATACCCGTTTGTTTTCAGCGGTTCTGACACGCCCAGGCCATGTCCTCCATGAGTTGCTCCCCCCATCGAAGCAAACGGGTCATAATTTACGCCCCAGACACCATGACCGGGTGTTACCAAGAACAGATAATCAGATGAGGAAAACATTTGTAACTAGAATGCTTTTTACATACTAGTTACTTTGTTTTGTTTTTGTCGATAGTCTTTTTTGATGTCGTATGTGAAGTTTTTATATGTGATACGTGTTCACCAGAGTGCTGTTTTGCAACTGGTTGCATTAAAGAATATACTTACTTACTTACTTACTTGATGCTAAAGCTGATGCAAATAGAAGGCATAGATCTCTTGCTGTTCTGTGTAGAAACTGACTTGCTCCTAAATTACGACCTAATATGGCGATTCCAACTTGATGGAGATCTTTGCTCCAAAGACTGACCGTAAAAATACCGTATTTTCAGTGTTTAATCTATAGTCTCTCTGGTTGGGGGGGAATCGAGTTTCTGGGGGCCGAGGTAAAGTCCATTTTGGCCGGACAGTTTGGGTTGACCGCTGAGCCACTGAACGACACCTATGTCGGTAATTATCGGTCAAATTTTGAGGTGACTTTTTAGACTTTCTTTTTGTTTCGTCCAAATGTTACATGTATTAATCGTGTTCGTGTATGCGTTTTTTCTGGGGCGGAGGAAATTTGTTGCACACTTTTTTCCTGAGAAGTTCCTTGGGAATGGATTCCCAAGGAACTTCCCCAAAGAAGTCTAGATTTTGCACTGTCGTTTGTTTGGGGCGCGGTCGTGTAGTGGGTATGTTCGTTGCCTTGCAAACGGAGGGTTGCAGGTTCGAAGCCACCTCAAACCGTCGCGTAGGGACCTTGGGCAAGTCCTTCACTCACAAGTGCACAGCGCTCCGGCGTGAAACTCCGATTCAGTGTCTGCACTGTTGTGGGGAGCGATTCTGAGTAGAACCTTGAAGGGGTGCTTTTACAAGTGCACATGCGAACAAGCATAAAACTAGCTTAATGCCCCCCACTCGATTCCAGTCACAGCGGGACACGGTGATGTAATTATTATTATTAGTATTAAATAAATTTGTAACGCGCGCAAGGTCACACCGAAATGTGAATCTGAGGCGCGGATAGTCAGCCGCCAGAGGAGGATGCAGTTAGATATCCATGTGCGTGAAAGCCAAGGAGAAGTAGTAAGTCTTTAGCCGCTTTTGAAGGAAGGAAGTGAAATTGAGCTTCGAAGAGAGAGCGGAAGCCGATTCCATTCTCTGGGTGCAGAAGCATGGAAGGCACGCAAGCCCATAACTGTTTTGCATCGAGGTTCAGATAAAAGACTTGTACCCGATGAACGCAAGCAACGAGGAGGAATGTAAGGAGTTAGTAGTGACTGAAGGTAGGAAGGTGCGTTGGTGCTGAGAGATTTGTAGGTCAAACATGCCAATTTGAATTTTATCCTGTACTGAACAGGAAGCCAGTAACGATAAAATGTAACGATAAGTTCTGCCCCTTGTTGACGAATGGTCGCAGGTTTGAATCTACCTCACGCCAGTGCGTATAGCCACCTTGGGCAAGGTGCTCACCCACAATTAATTGTCTTTGAGCACGCAAAGAGAAACCGCCTCACTCACTCATCTAATTCCCTGCGGTATAAAAGCCAATGAACCTGTTTTCGGGCAGAGAACACGTCAGCGTCAGCGTCACTTCAGTGGTTACGTTCGAACTTAGCTTCAAATTTGTGTGAGTGTACATGAAGCATCTGTATCATTTACCACATTCATTAATTGTCATTAATTTGATCTATTTTTCAGCCGTCGGTGCAGCCCACATTTCGAAGCGAGATTGCAAGTGGGAATGTTGGTGTTGTCCATTTCAATGCGGTATTCGCTGCACCTTTTAGCCCGTCATCTGAATTGCTCGTGCGACATATTGCAGAGTTTTCTTTTGCAGCAGTTCTCACATGACGACTATACTATTATAAATGCACTGATTTTGAATTGTTTTGAATTAATGTTCAATGACAGCAAATCAGTTGATTCGGTTAAAATTTCAAAGACAAAATGCATTGGCTTCCCAGTCGCTTTTTCACACCATCGTCGTTGACGTATTGGAGATAGGCCTACAATTTTGTGTGTGAATAATTCCATTTTATGTTTCAAATAATAATATTATTCTTCAACAGTTTCTTCCTAATTCTTCTGACCGATATTGCTGCTTTAAGTTATGTTTTCAGAGTTTATCTAGCATAGGACTACCTATGGAACATGCAAGAAAATTTGAAAATCGAAAAATTGTAACGTTGAAAATTTCGCAATGTCGTCTATTGACAGCTAAACTCCAATAATCATTGACTTTGCTGAATAAAATGATTGTCTTGATGCATGTTTTGAAATGTTTAACTTTCTTAACACGTTGGCCGCCGCGGTATTCTTTCTCGCTACGCCACGGGATATGTGGCGAAAAGTACACAAATTTAATCGTTGTTTTTCAATTATTTTAATACTTTGGTTTATTTATTTCAATATTACAACAATTTCTTATGCTACCTGTATCTTTTATAAAGTCATAGAAATTATTTAATAAAGCAAAACCTTGCAAAATTAGGTAAAATTATGTGAAATTAGATAAAATTTGAAAGATTATTTGTATAGGCCTATTTTATAATTTTTCATTTGTAATAATTTTCAATAATTCTCAATGGTTGGTGTGTTCACTACTCCCATCAAAAAAGTATCCCTAAAAACTTACGCATTTCTCTTGAAGCAGTTGGCTCCCATTGATGTAGGCCTACCCGACATTTTGGTTTCAAGTTTTTATTGGCAAAAAATCGTTCAGCGTATTTGTTCGTTTCATTGACTACTATCAAAATTATTTCATCGCTAATAAAATAGTTGCAACAAATCGACTGGCGTGGTCTGTGCTGAAATCCCTGCTTTCATTGGCTGGACACTCGTAAACGGAAAGTTTGTAGGCTACACGTAGGCCTAAGTATCCAGTAGGCCTACCCGTAACCAAGATGCTGTCGACTGTATCAAAGGTTCACTATCACTATCATGGTCCGAGGTTGCATGGGCTGTAGCTTCATCAGATCTAATATTTCACTGTCCACGTTGATCATTCTATCAGTCCACCCATTATCCGAACTATGATCATCAAAATCTTCATCATCTGATAAATTATCCAACAATAACAAAGCTTCACTTGGGCTAAGTCGCGTTCTCGAAAACGCCTTACCCGACGCCATTTGTACAACAACATTCGCGTAACAAAAACACTAAATATTGCTATAAAAGTATATATTTTTGATTCGTTGTGTGTTGTATGACGTCTAGAAATATATAATATTACGTAATACACCAATGGAAGTTCTCCTGTAACGCCAACATATCCGTAGTTCGCCGTATTGTCCAGTACGAGTTAACTCGTACTGGGCGCCACAGGACGCAAAAATTGGTACGAGTTAACTCGTACTGGGCGGTGAACGTGTTAACATTGCTGAACTGACTAAACGCTGATATATTAGCCTATATAACAAGGTCCGCAGCTGCTTGTTGACTTTTTGTTTAAGCCGATCTTTAACACTATTGGGCATACAGTGAAACGCTTGTGTGTGGCTACAGTAACTGAAGAAGCGCTAGGCTATATAGCCTACAATATACATTGCAGGCCTAATGCAAAAGTAATTTCTATAGCGCCTCTTGCAACTCAAAAACTCAAACTCAAAACTTGTTTATTCATAGAGATCAAAAGCAGAAAACAACTCAAGTACATCAGAATAATAATATAATAAGCACATAAGGATTTAGTAACAAAAGTTAATGCAAACTGATAGAAAGAATCCCTAAGAATAGGTAGCCCAGAAAGGGAGTGAACCCGCTAAACCTGGGCACCCACATCAGGAAAGAAGAAATCAGATGGTGGAAAAGTGAGGTAAATGAGTATGTGGCATAATCAAAAGAAACAAGAGTTGAGCCAGGAAGGATAGTAAAGGGAAGATGAGACTGGACATAGTAGAAAGTCAAGGCAGAAAATTTAGGGGGTAAGAGTGTACATTCACAAAAATAAATAAATGAAGCAATAAACAAGACAGATGAATAGGGTAAGGGTAACCGTTGGAATGCAACAGTACTATGGTGGCTGATTTTCTGGCCCATCGGTCACTTCTACAACAAGTTCAATGTCAAAACCTAAACCTAAAAACCAACGTCTCTACACAGAGCAACGTTATAGCAACCACAGTTTCGCCAAATTTTGTGAAGCATCAGTTTCACGAACTCATTAAATCACAATACTAACTTTAACTGCATTGAACATCCTAAATAGGCCTAGCCTTTGAAGTTTTGTCTGAATCGAAACCGTGAGAATCTCGTTCAGTGTACAACAAGTTATTCCAGTTCCCGATTTATGCTCCATCCGACGAAGTTAGTTCACCATAAGAGATAGTAAAGGGAAGTCCCGGTAGTCGGTTTGACCTCGTTGAGTAATGATAGACTTGGAAAATAAGAATTTAGAATAGGATTGTGACTGACTGAAATGTCCGCAGCTTTATTAAAATACTAGCTGGGTACCCGGCGTTGCCCAGGAATTTTAGGATTCGCCGCGGTCCCGGTCAATCCTCCGTCCCTCCCTGCATGCTTCACTCCCTCTAATTTGTTGCCCGGGAATTTTTGGATACCCCTTCCTTTTCCCCATCCCTCATTCCTCATCCCACCTCCCCATACCCTACCACTTCCCCATCATTCCCGTTCCCCAAACCCTTCCCCTCCCCACCTACTCTTCCCCTTCCCCTCCCCTCCACGTCCGCCGTCACCCCTCCCCCTCCCCTTCCCCACCCTCCTCCCTTCTTCCAAACCCTACCTCTCCCTCCACACCCATTTTCCCCTCCCCCTCCCCCTTCCACTTCCTCTCCCCTCCTTTCTGGTGCGATAGGCTACTCAACATGACTACGAAGTGTCTTCTGAAGTCCTCATCTGCTGATCGATTTTCCATTTTATAAGCTGCTTATTATTATTGGTTGACGCTTTGTATTTCTGGTATCAATAAATTGAAATTATTTGATTCGATGTAAGTTACTGTAGATCTACTTGATTTGCGATGAAAGAACAGAGATGAGTTGGACTGCTAAGAATGGACCAATCAAATGACCACAAATTAGTTCAAGACTGAAGACCACTTACTTCATTACTATGGGTTTTAATATCAGTCATGTTGCTAGTTATGCTCGAATCATTTGGCTATTCTTTATGATAACCCATTCTTTGCTTATTCTATCCTAACAACAACACGGATAATTTTGATCATATCTTCACACAGTAGTTACTTGTTACATGTTTAAAGAAACTGCCATATCAAAGATGATTAATGTCGCCCTCCTCCTTTATCCAGGCGTGGGACTGGCACTGGCAGAGAACAACCAGTGACGGAGTTTTAGACCGCAGTAAAACTTCATGCCATAATATAGTAGCAAAAGATGATAAATTAACTTGTACTGAGTCGATTGCTCCGACTGCTTGTCATCCTACACGACTCGCATCTCCACTGCCACTCGTTTTTGAATAAATCTAAATAAACACACGCGGAAATGACATTATCAACTTCTCCTCATCTGGTGGGATATAATTATCAGGAAGGATACTCTCTTTCGCGACACCGGCTTTGTAGGAAGAACATTGAAAGCAATATTTTTCGGCCCACTTCGGATGTCCTGTTGCGATCTGCTCTCTAATCGGTCTGTCAAGTTGAACTCTTAGTCCCTCACGCGCGAACTACTGTGATGCAGCGGATCTCTTTCTCGGTGGCTGGCTCTTGAACCTGGAATGGGTTTCCTGTTGCGCTCCATCTGGTTTCTTTCGAACTTATAAATTGTCTAATATAGCCGAGGGTGGATTGGGAGCGCTTCAGAGTAGTGTACAATGAGGAGAGTTATATAAGACTCATTAGCAATACCAATAATTGTTTTAATACTGATGATGATAATAGCAGCGACAATAGCATAAAATTAACTCTATCTTCTGGGACACCAGTGTAATTGATAACCGTATTCGCAGAAGGGTGGAGGGCTGGGATATTTGTCCACCCCTAAATTGGACGTTCGTGTTTTTCAGGGTGATAGGCTTTCGCTT
>CATKHU010000277.1:0-11857 GCA_949752735.1 Lumbricus terrestris
ACAGATGGTCAATCGATCCGCGGAGTCAGGCATTATAAATTATATAAAGACATAAAAATTTCAATTATATTTAATCCTTGCGATTTATTTGATTATAAATCAATTGCGTTCAACACTTCAGGCTGGCATAACGCAGCATGTTACCAGAGTGTACACTTTGGGATGTTACAAATAACAAATTTTGTAAAGGTTTTATGTTTAAGCAGTTTATAAGCGACATAAATAAATATTGGGTTTGAGTTAAAAATAATTTGTGTTTGTTGTAGGGCTATAGCTAGGTTTAAATTTTTTTTTAACATTACTCTAGAGATAAAGTTGCAGTTATCTTTCTCCGGGAAAGAGAAGCCATGAGCCCGAGGACGGAGCTCATGACCACAGGAGAACGATATATATATATATATATATATATATATATATATATATATATATATATATATATATATATATATATATATAGCCTACACTTCGTTTATTTAAGAAAATTAAGTTGACATAGGCCTACCGCAACTTCTTACATGAAAATAAAATAAAAAAATGTAGGGCTGTTTTTAAAAAAATTTAGAGACGCACAACCCCTTCTTTCCTTTCCTATCATCCATGGTAATTTACTTCCAATCGGAGCTAGGACAATATAATGACCTTTTTGCCAGTTTTAACTGTACAGAAATGCTTCTACAACTGCACAAATTCATTTAGAACTGCACATTTTGTGTAGAACGGCATGTTAAAAAAGCCTTGAAAAATGGATTAAAATAACAGTGTCATCATTACCATTGATTAGTAGGAATGAAGACTATATGCACATGTTTGCAACGAATGGGATTTTTTGCCTGATTTCAGCAGAACTCTACCTGAGTTTATAATTATCTGACCTGTTGAGCGACCAATAAGTTTTGTGCATAATTTAATTGTCATCTGTTGACAATTAATCCCTCTGACCGGACGCATGCTGCAGCGATCGCGGATAGGCTATTTCCTGCGCTTAGGTTTGCAACAGCGCTTTTTAAAAAATTTAAACATTCTGAGTTTAAATAATTTTTTAGTTGGCCATATGCCTATAGGTCATGGCATAGGATAGGACTTAATAATTATTCATTTCTCATCCGCACTGCATGTTCCTTTACGTTGTCCAGTTAGTCCAGTTCTGAAAAGGCCTAGGCCTATACTTAGCATAATTTGTGAACATTTCGAGAACTTTCCCATTAGGCCTAGGCCTAATCAAGCTGCCACAGATTGAGAGAGAGAGAGAGAGAGAGAGAGAGAGAGAGAGAGAGAGAGAGAGAGAGAGAGAGAGAGAGAGAGAGAGAGAGAGAGAGAGAGAGAGAGAGATGGAAGCGGAGAGAGAGAGAGACCGAGAGATGCGATGGGCGGGCAATTGGTGCACGCAGGGTCCGAAAGGGGATGATTGGCAGGTGGAAGAAATGGGGTTAAGAAGGGATGAGACAGGAGAGGAGGGATCATTCGCCGGGAATCATTGACGGTAGAGCATTGGCCGCAGGGAGGCGAAGGGATCACTCGCGAACGAGAGGCCAGCAAGCACCCGGAGAGCTAGTGTAGCATCTCTTAAACGGGCGCCTTTGCAAGATAAAGGCCTGGAGCGAGCGAAGGATCGAAGAATAGTTTTATGACAAGTGTAATCGCTAGTTTGCTTGTATATATGATGTAAATACGTGAAATCGATAATTACTCAATACAAGAAAGATTGAAAACTGTTTCTGGTTCTCTGTGCGAAAAACGATACCCACGTGCCTGCGAAGTGCATAATACCCCCGAAGACTTAGCCCCTCTTCTAATTAGCACCGCTCGCCACCAAAGAAGAAGACTGGAAGATTACGGCCAAAAACATTCTCTTCCAGTACACCCCCCCAGAAAAATTTGACGAAATATTGGTTTTTAGTTACTGTTTTCATCATTGTTTTACACGAGGTGTTATAATATGCCGTGATATTATTTATTATTATATGATTATAATGACACTATTTACTACTATAATATATGATACTATCATGTTAAGATGACACCTTAAAATGCATCTATTGCAATGTGGAAATTCAAAAAGTTTCTAATGGACCATTGAAAAAGTACAGCTATTTTGCAAAGATGACCCCTCAAAATGCTGCCATTGCAATGTGGAAATTCAAAAAGTTTCTAATGGGCCACTGAAAAAGTACAGCTATTTTGTAAAGATGACCCCTTAAAATGCTGCCATTGCAATGTGGAAATTCAAAAAGTTTCTAATGGGCCACTGAAAAAGTACAGCTGTTTTGTTAAGATGGCCATTTGAAATGCTGCCATTGCAATGAGGAAATTAAAATATTTTCTAATGATTGACTGAAAAAGGATAGTTATTTTTATTAAGACAACACCTTAAAATGCTGCCATTGCAATGTGGAAATTCAAAAAGTTTCTAATGGGTCACTGAAAAAGTACAGCTGTTTTGTTAAGACGACACCTTAAAATGCTGCCATTGCAATGTGGAAATTTAAAAAGTTTCTAATGGGCCACTGAAAAAGTACAGCTATTTTGTTAAGATGACACCTTAAAATGCTGCCATTGCATCCCCTCCCCATACCCCTCCCCTCCCAGTCTCAGTGCTATGGGCACCACCGGCGTCCTTCAGATGCTCAATAGTCTCCCCCCCAGAAACCTCAATTCCCCCCAGAGTAGGGGACTAGATTAAATACTGATCAGCACTGAAAAGTACAGCTATTAATTTTTGTTGAGATGACAGCTTAAAATGCTAGCATTGCGATCTGAAAATTCAAAAAAGTTCCGTCTGCTCGATCGTTCCCCCAGAAATCTGGATTCACCCCCAGTGGACGGGGACTAGATTAAGCACTGGGTTACAGGGTCTGGTTTTTAATAATTATATTATTACAAACAATTGTAACGTGCGCATTCACAGAAAAGCGAATTAGATAACCAGAATATCTTGTCTTTATAATACTTAGATCTATTTCTATATGGATTCGTTATTGTTCTTAGTTACAGGCCTACAATCCTTACATGTATATGATAAAAAAATTATTTTCATAATGATCATCACGGTTGGTCCTCATTGTCTGCAACATTTTGCAATGTAGTCATTGAGAGTCGTGTTCTTTAGTATCATTGACGTCTGTTTTATTTTACATGGCGTTGTTTTGGACTTTATCACATATACATTTTATGTTAATGTGTTGCTCTATCTTTATTATTTGTATCATTTTGTCTTTGTTGGGAGTTTTGTGACTCTTGAGTTCCATGTGAAGTTATTCATTTTGCTCTTTTATTTCTCTTTTCCAAGAATACCGTGACATTTCATTTTACGGTAATCGTTTTATTTCAAATGAAGTATAAAATTTGCAGGGCTTTAGCATCATAAGATTCAACATTGTAGACATTACATGCTTTCTAGCGTAAGTAAGAAACAAACTCTTGTTTAGTGACCATTGAAGGTTTGTGGAAAATATTTTGTGTTCTGACAGTAGGAGCTTGGAGGTGTGTGTGTGTGTGTGTGCGTGCGTGTGTGATGTAGGGTATCCTATGAGAAGAGCGCAATTCAAAAGAGCGCAATCAAAAGGGCGCAATCAATAGGGTAAAAATGAAAAGAGCGCATTGTTTTTAGATCGCATGATAAATTGAGCGAAAAGACAAATATTGCACAGGCGATCAAAAGGGCGCAATCAAAGGGTCGCAAGCGAATTGAACGAAATGGCAATTTAAGGCGGTCGATAAGACAAAGGGCGCAAGTCTGAAGAGATCAAAGGGAACGGAAAATTGGTAAATAAAGAGTAGGCTACGTGTCGGTAAGTCAAAGGACGCAATTCTCCAAAGAAGAAAGACTAAATTAGGTATTTTTCTGTTAGAAGTTGGTCGGATATTCTGTGCTTTGAAACTATTTGAAATTCAATGACATTGGCTTAAGAAATGGAAGCTGGATGAAGGTTCTTTTATTGATGAAAAAAGAGTTGAAATCGATGAAAATAGGACTTAAGAAATAGAAGCAGGATTGACGAAAATAATGTATATGAAATGGAGGCTGGATGAAGGTTCTTTTATTGATGAATATAGGAGTTGGAGGGATGAAAATAATGATTAAGAAATAGAAGCTGGATTGACGAAAATAATGTTTAATAAAATTATTGGAAGCTGGATGAAGGCTTTTCAACGGCGGAGATGCCCTACATGCGCACTTTTGATTGCGGCCTTTTAAACATGCGCCCTTTTGATTTCGCCCTTTCGACCGTGCGGTCTAAAAACAATGCGCTCTATTCATTTTCGCCCTATTGATTGCGCCCTTTTGATTGCGCTCTTTTGAAATGCGCTCTTCTCATAGGGAACCGTGATGTAGTACTACTCGAGTCTGGAAAAACACTCAAGTCCAACTCGAGACAGATTTTCTGCTACAATTGTCTGAGTGCAGCACGCAGACAAAATCATAGCCCTTAGGGTAAACATCGTAATGAACATAAATTTCAAGGAAAATGCAAAAATTGGATTGCCAAACAGACCATAAGTCAAGACCAGCTTAGGCACTATAGGCTATGGATGACAGTATACTCTATTGAAAGAAATTAATCAAGCGTTCATAAATTTAAACTAATAACTACTTCAAATACATATTTATGCTTTAGTTCAATTAGATTTAAAAGGCTTTGCAAAATTCAAAATTTAAACTAATTATAGCTGGCTGAACAATAGCCAGCTCGCCTACGTTAAAAAACACTGATAAAAGAGATGCTCTCTGCAACCGGAACTTCGACGACCTCGATGAGCTCGCCCTCCTCGTGGTTTCTGCCACCCTTTCCGATCTTCATGCTGTCTGTGATCCCTTGAAACTGTGGAACCACATGACTGCAAATAGCATTCCGACCGGTCTGTCTTTGGTCTTGTCCATGACAAAAGAGATGCTCTCAGCAACCGGAACTTCGACGACCTCGATGAGTTCGCCCTCCTCTTGGTTTCCGCCACCCTTTCCGATCTTCATGCTGTCCGTGACGCGGGCGTAAAATAACGTATGCTGTGATCCGCTGATTCCGATGGAACTCCTGGAAAAGAGGAAAAGAAGGAAGCGGCTCAATTACATCTCCAGTAGCACAGTCAGACAAAAATGCAGGGATTTTCAAAGAAATATGTGGTTTCCATTTTGAGGAGTTTCCGGGAATTTTGGGGTTTCAATTTTTTTCCAGTCATACTTTCTGGTTTACCAAAATTAACCAGAATGTCCTTCTAATGCATGCATGTTGCACAAGGCCGATCGATTTTTCTGAGAGAGGGGATATTGTCACACATTCACTTTTTCTGGTAGGGAAAATGTTACGCATTTACATGTACACAACAACTCACAATTTTTCCAAGGGGGGATTCGTTCCTGGAGAACTTTAAACCCCCTGAGACGTTTGTTTGATAAGCAGCCATTAGTCGCAATTTACTTGAAGGAATAACCTGCACCTAATAACAGAAATGCGTATCACTAACATTGCTCTGGTCCTCGAGTAAAAACTGGGTCTTGTGCTGAAATATCTCAAGGATTTCATTCGTTCTCTTTCTGCATATTCTCATCGACCTCTCCATTCTCTGGACAGTTCTGATTTGTTTGTCCCACCAGCTAGGACCACAATTGCTCAAACTCGATCCCAAACTTTCATTGGGCCCTGCTTTCTGGATTGCTATCTACATTTTTCACTTCAAGATTACGACCTATTTGTCCGCTCAGGATTTCTCGCACAGTAGTCAACTGGCTAGCATGTTGGACCATCGAGTGACAGGTTGGGAGTTCAAATCCCACCACGGCAGAAATTTGTGACGAGATTTCTTATCCAAATGTGCCCCCTCCCCTAGACTACTCAGACATGATGGTAGACCGACCATACATCGTTAGTGGGAAGATGAGACGATGAGGGAGAGGACTAGTCAAGTGCTGCCCTTATAAGCAGAGGTTAAGAAAATGGAGTCGCTAACACTTCATACCAATAGCTGTATCAGGGCAAGCTTAAGGGACTACTCGTCTTCTTCTTCCTCCTCCCCTTCCCTCGTCTTCCTCATCGTCTTTCTCCTCCTCTTCCTCCTCATCCTCTTCTTCTTCTTCTTCTCAAACTGAGAACACTACTGAATGGCCATGGCTGAGAGCAATGCGACGGAAATTACTGCTTACATTACGTTACAGTAACCAACACCCAACACACTCAAGCGACATGCACTTCAAGAATTTATGCAGCACTCCTTCAAGAAGCCAACTCAATGGCACTCTCAACGGACCTGCACTTTGTAATCTCTTCCAGGCAGTCCTCCGTCACTGCATATCCACACTCCTCCAGCAGTTCCTCCATGGCGATCTCGACAACGGACTTCTGCTTGTCGATGATTCCAGCGCACAGTTCATACGTGAAGCCGGTAGAGGGCGGTAGCTTACTCCCATCTACTTCCGGTCCGTTCTGACCAAGCGATTGAGCATAGCTTAAGTATACAGCTGTAAACAACAACAATATACAAGGTAAACAAACCATTCTATCTATCAATCAAATAAATAAATCGTTGTATTGTAGCCAATTGCAGGTACAAAACAAGTTATGACAATATTGATTCTGCTGCTACAAAAGGACCTTTCCAGAAAGGATCGAAGACATCTTTGTGAACATCCTTATTGCTCAGCAAATGTGAAGCATGAGTAACAAAAGAGTTTAACGAGCTTCCTCTGTTGCTAATGAGCTTTTTGATGACCCTACTAAGGGTATTGTCTTGTAATGTATTTGAGCATTTGTAAAATGCGTCCAGGAGGGCAAACCATTCAGAAGAGCTCCCAGTGTGCAACATCCATTGAAGAGAGAAGGAAGATAGAGAGAGGGACTGCCAGACAGAAGTGTAGAGCGAACAGAAGGAGAAAGCGCATACCAAAGAGAAGGATAAATTACGGCAAGTGATCGAGACTGAGCCATAGCAGTTCTAGAGTGAGGAACCACGAGGTTAAGTCTGTTAGATGAATGAAGTGGACGGTGAGGGGTCTGCACGGAGGGCACTCATCCGTAATAGACTGATCTTATGAACCAACTTAGGGTCTTGGCTTTGGTGTGCCTAAGTCTGTCAGCTGATCCCTTGTCAATCAGACACCAGTGTGATAGATGCTGCAAATTACAATTTACATTGTAACTGTATCGGAGCATTTTCATCTTACGTGTATGTGCACCTGGTGAAATAAAGAGTATACTGACATACCTACTTACTATGTATAAGTAGTTAAGTCGACTGTTGACTGACCTGGTCGAAACTGTCGAACGAAGACAAATACATCTCTTGTTATGTTGTGAATCAAGATGGCGACACTGTAGACAGCAAAGCAATTATAAAATGTGGTAAAGTCACAATAGTAGAGAAGTGAAAACAAGAGGAAAGTATAAAAATTAAAGATAAAAACTGACGATATCTGGTAAATATAAGAGAAGCTACAGAAAAGATGTTCATGATATACGTAAATCAAGAAAAACCACAACAGATTCAAAATTTTAAGATTGTAATTACTATAAGGAGCTCATAGAAATAGAGCTCATAGAAATAAAAAATGCTGCTTTGAAGCATGCGATGGTTCTCCAGTGCAAATCAGGACTCTGTTGAAAATTCCAATGAAAATGATGTTTAGTGAAGTTGCTACAATAAAAGTTTTGCATTTAAACAAATTTCTTAAATTTACTCATCAAAGTTATTTAAAATTGATTACCTGTCATGTGAAGTTATCACGTCCCAAGTCTTCTTCTTACCGCTCTGTAACAAAGAGCGTAAATTTGCACTACATTTATGAAGTTGCTTTTTACTGAATGACTAAACCAGAATACCCTCTATATGTTTGCATTGGCTAACATAAAGAGGACACTTACTTATTTCCTAAGCCAATGATCATTACCAAAAGTCAGAGTTATTAGTTTTTGGAAATGGAAGCCTAGTGGTTAGTGCATTGTATGGTCAGCCCAGAGGATAGAAATTCAAATCCCATCCAGTACATGCAGAAAGCTGTTTCATGAATCCTACTCCACTTTTGCACCCCTTAGCAGGGCTGTACTCAAGGGTATATGCGGGTATACAGCGTATACTCACCTCCGAAGAAAAAATGAGGATACACGCAGTGACGCGGGTATACAGCGTATAGCCACCTTAGTAATCTTGACCTAGTGGGTACATGCAGGCAAAAATCGCAAAATACGTAGGCAAAAATTCATGAAAGTAGACCGTTTTACGCTGTTTTAAAAGTTTTCCATGCGAAATATCACGGCCAAAAACTTCGATGACTAAAAAAAGGTCGTCAGAAATTTAGATGACAGTCACCTCAAAAGTTCTGAGTACAGCCCTGCCTCTTAGTGAACTCGGTACTTGTCAGTTTCACGACCCCCTCCCCCAAGTAGTAACGTTCCAGCATTGGTATTTTTAATCAATCCAACTATCCAACTTTTAGTTTGATGAGCATCGCTTTCATCGCTCCAGCTTCTGTTTAGGCAAGAATTTGTCTGATAAATCCCACTTCTATTTCGTAGGCAAATATTTTTCATCAATATAACTTTTATTTAATTAAACATTATTGTTCATCAATCCAGCTTCAATATTAGCAAGAATGACTGCACTAACCCTATCCCTAACCAGGGTGAGAATTGCCGGGGGGGTTTGGGGGGTTTCAACCCCAGTCTTTCTTAGAGCCCCATTGTAAAATCTGTTTTTCACATCCAAATTTCAAGTGGATAATGGTCCAACCCCATCAGTTATTTTTCCACAATTCCTACACTGTCCCTAACCCTAACCGACCCTCACGGCACATAACCTGAGCCCTAACCAACCCTCACGACGCCTAACCTGAGCCCTAACCGACCCTCACGCTATATAATTTGTTTTGGGGTTGTGAAACTGACAAGAACCGTGAACTCGTTCATTATAAGTATGCGCAAGTAGCCTATGCGCACTGACCGTGTATTGTTCATGGAAATCAACGCCTAATGAAGTCGCAAGGTTGCCCTCAGCTCTAAAGAATCTCCCAATCTACATGTATATAAATGCGAGAACACCTGAACGTGTAACTGGTTACTCCCTTAGGCCCCGATCACACAATCTTGAAATACCACGTTGTGATTCGTTGATTGCAAAGGGATTTATCACCAGAATGTTATATAGTTAACTTGATTGACGATGATAGTTTAGTAATTATATTATATTTAACTTTTGATTTTAAATTTGGCACGTTTTTATTACCTATTATTACTTCTATGTATTATATTGATGTTCTGTGTCCCATTGTGCGTTTGCAAGTGGAGTAATAAAGAAAATACTTACTTACTTACTTTATGTTACCCAACGCGTAACGTCAACTATTCTTACCTGAGTATAGGACATCTGAAGTGGACGAATGTATGGACTGCCAACTATTGGTTTCGTTGATACATCGTATATGCTCTCCATGACTGAAAATTCCTCCGAAACCAACCGACTGACGAAGTTTCAGGAAACTTAGAAAAGTCGTCAACACGAACTAGTTCTTCATAAACTGTTCTGACACACGCAATTCTTTCTCAGCTATCGTTGACTAAGAACTTCAATACGTTATCTTAACAATTGCCGAACAAAATGCTCAAGCATAATAAAAAGAAAAATAGAAGAAACAAAGCCTTTCATTCCTATACTCTGAAAGTGCTCCGCAATATTCATATGCAGCGTCCGTATTATAATTATTATACCACACTTGAAGCATGAATCTGCAATTGAAGAGTTCTATGCATGAAGTAAGTAAGTAAGTAAGTAAGTAAGCAAGCAACAAAGTATGTGAGGTATATAATTATAATTATGAGGTCGTTGTGTGGAATAGTAATATACTTCGTTTATTCAAGAAAAACTAAGTTGACACACCGCAACTTATTACATGAAACAAAAAGTATTTTAAAGAAGTAAATGGGCTAAAATAACGAGTGTCCGCATAATTCAGGCTGGAAGCATGCGAAAGATAGATTTCTAGTTCCTAGAGTTAACACGTACGTACGTAGGCCTACTGCGCGAACAGTCTTAAAAAGAACACGAAGTCGTCTTTTCTAGGCAGTTCAAACAAAGATATTAGAGTTTTAGTAAAACTCTTAATATCTTTGGTTCAAAGTCGTGTGGTCGCAAACGCAGAGCATATATAGGCCCTAAGGCCTTTTAACAATAGGTGGAAATAGGCTTCGGAGTAGCCTACATGATTGAAATCCCAGATGACACACTTTAAGAGTCTAACGTCTGCATCATCAATCAAGCGGACAAGATCAGGGTAATCCCGGTAATGAGAAGGGAGGTATCCCAATCGCTTGACCTTTTGTAGGAAGCGTTGAAGTTTGAGGCGATCAATTGCAGTGGTGTACGTACTGTACGTATTCCCACCAAGCAGGGGAGGCATAGAGAAGACGAGAGATGGTTGTTGCACGGGCTACCTCGTGGAGGGCAGAATAGGGAGACCATGGGCTCGTAGGACTCTAAGAGCGCGAAAAACGACCCAGAGCAAGTACTTAGAACGGCATTGACATGTGATGTTGCTCCAAGATCATCATTGATGGTCACGTCTAGTATGAGCATTGAAGTTACTCTCTCGATTCCCAATTCGGGAGGAGCAATTTTTGCTTTGGAACTGTGACGGAAGATATTCATTTCCTTGGATTTTTCTGCATTAAGTCTAAGATTGTTTCGCTCGGCGGCGAGCCTCGGCCCAATCGGAAACATTATCAAGTTGACAAGTTCCTCTTGAGTTATATTTCGCATTGAGGCGCCAATGATCGAGTAGGGCCTTAATACTAAATAGCCTAAGTGTCATCTGCATATTTCTTCATTTTGTTCTGTGCATGTATCGGATGCAGGTCTGAGGCACCGACAATGTATGATGAAGGACCGATCCCTGATCCTTGAACAACGCTAGCGTTTATTGAAGCCAAAGTTGATATCAGCTTAGCGTAACGAGTGACGTGCATCCTATCTCGCAGAAATTCAACCAGCCAGTTGTACATGTGTTTAATCTAGTCCCCCTCCTCTGGGGGGGGAATTTAGGTTTCTGGGAGGGGAGAGAATTGAGTGTCCGAAGGACGCTTGTGAGGCGCGTAGCGCCGAGACCGGGAGGGGTAGGGGTTTGGGGAGGGGATGTACCCCTCCCCATCAGAAACTTTTTGAATTTCCACATTGCAATGGTAGCATTTTAAGGTGTCATCTTCACAAAATACCTGTACTTTTTCTGAGCCTGACCAGAAATTTTTTGAAATTCCACATTGCAATGGCAGCATTTTAAGGTGTCATCTTCACAAAATACCTGTACTTTTTCAGAGCTTCATCAGAAATGTTTTGAATTTCCACATTGTAATGGCAGCATTTTAAGGTGTCATCTTCACAAAATACCTGTACTTTTTCAGAGCCTCATCAGAAACTTTTTGAATTTCCACATTGCAATGGCAGCATTTTAAGGTGTCATCTTCACAAAATACCTGTACTTTTTCAGAGCCACATCAGAAATTTTTTGAATTTCCACATTGCAATGGCAGCATTTTAAGGTGTCATCTTCACAAAATACCTGTGCTTTTTGTAACGGAAACCGCCCGCGCCCTCTAGCGGCTGACGGGAGAGTGGATGACGATCTCTCCCACCAGGTGGTAAGGCTTGCGTGTCGCTCCAGGTGGGCGCAAGTCCGGCCTCCGTCGTCTTTCGAAGGGCTTAACAGTGTTCCCCGACCGCACGAAGACACGAAGACAACAGACGTTTTCAGACGATATATTGTCAATCACAACTCCACACGTCAGCAGCAGGCATGCACGTGATATACCGCGAACTATCGTTCCCCAACAGCGGACGGTCATGTACCCAACGGCAGCTCCCACAGTAATGGCTGACAACGGGG